>JAOTRN010000051.1:13085185-13110875 GCA_028566695.1 Bagroides melapterus
ACAATTTCCCTTTTACTGGAACCAAGTGGCCCAAACGTATTCAAGCATGACAATTCCCTGCTTCACAAAGTGAGATCTATTAAGACATATGCTATTGAGTGCAAGAACGTGACTCTGACTCAACCCCACTGAGGTCCTTTGGGATGAACTGGAACACTGACTGCACCCCAGCCCTCCTCACTTGACCTCACTAATGCTCTTGTGACTGAATGAACACAAATCCACGCAGACACACTCCAAAATCTAGTGGAAAGCCTTCTCAGAGCAGTTATTATTACAGCAAAGGAGGATTTTCAACTAGAACATACAGGTTTGATGGGCTTGTTAATTTTTTAATGTATGTTATGTAGCAGAGCGAGACGTGTATACTTCACATGTTTTAGCTTCATACAGGCTTCTCTAACAGAATAGCAAAGAAATCAAGCTATATTGGCCATGTGCACCCAGCTTATTTAAGGTAGATGCTTACCTTCCAGTCTTTGTTCTGTGGCTGGAGAGGGACCAGGGGGCGCTCTTTGCTACCAGGGAGAATGTGTTCTGGAGGAGTACAGTCGATCTGTTCAAGCTCACTGCCCTTCTTTTTACGTTTGCCACTATCTGTAGGTGTGAGAATGTAATAGGCATGATATCAAAGCAGATCAGGCTGCAGCTGTTTCTGTTGGCAAGTGAATAAACTGATACACACACCTCCAAGATCTCCATCTGTGAAGACACTGAGGAAGGACAGAGAATTGCAGTCTACTCCATTGTAAGCATCAGAGGGATCCAGGCTCTTTAACAGGTCTCTTATATGACGGACATGAATGCGAGCCTCACGCACTGTATAAGGTTCTGAAGAGTGAAAGTGAAGGACAGATAAATAAAAAAGTCTTAAAAAAAAATAAAAATCAACCAACTGATTACAAATGCCTCTGCTCTATAAAGCATACCTTCTACCACTTTGAGCAGGGATCCCTCTTGGAGGCCCTCAATGGACTTTAACTCGGCAAAGTTGTCCAGCACGTTGCCGTCGAGCTGCAGAGAAAAACAAGTGCGATGGCAAGTGTCTTCACGGTCCATAAGCACTTGGTGGATCTCCTGAACCATTTCCTGTGGAGACACCTGCATAGGAAAGATTATTTATTTTTAAATAAAGAAACTCTTCTTTTCATTTCTCTGTATTCAAAGCAGGAGCAGGGCTAATGTACCTGCAGGTCAAAGGGCTCGATTCCTGGTGCCTGAATCTTCACAGTGAAGCCAGTGTCCTGAATCACGATCACCTCCTGCTCATTGGAGTCATCACCAGCATCAGGATCAGTGCTGCCATCTTGCTTGGACTCTGTCTCCTCAGTCTGGTCATGTCCTCCGTTACCATTCATTACTGCTGTAGCTGCACTGTGTGCTGTGGAGAAAAGCCTCAGTTCATTTGGGAAAATTAAATACAATGATCATATATAGATTCAGCAAGGTTCTATAGGAAGTATATCGCTGACGAAAACACGAGTTGAATACTTAAAAATAAAAATCGACACAATTATTTAGTGCCATTCTTAGAAGACAGGAATGAACATGCATTTATTTCATGGTAAATTTTACCATTATGGCATGATGAATTCCCTCCCTCTGGTCTCAGAAAATAATTGTTTGTTTTATAGAAATGTAAACTGTACCTAAATGCCTTTCACTGGTTGGTAGATAGGAAGCAAAAGCTATACTATACTATACTATTAAATATTAGTCATTAGTAGAAAACACAGTTAAATGCTGATGTTAATGATTGTCTGGACAAACAGGCAAGCATTAATTACATAGAAACAGCCAACAATACAACCAACTTCAGGTTTAAGACAGCAGGCAGGATATCAGCTAAACAACTTCTGTTTCTTGGCTGGATTTTCTCACTGGTCATGCTGTCTGTGATCCGAAGCAGAGTGTAATTGTTTCTTTCCCCACATAGTTTGAGATTGAGATTTGCTTAATTCTTAAGTCACTTCACCGCTTCTGCTTCCCACAACATTCCCATGCCACGTGTACTGGCACACAAGTGTTGTGGAAACTACGTCATCAGCTAAAACACATGTACGGGTTACTTTACTTGACCAGAGTACAAAATGTGTTGTCCTGCTTTAGGCATACAATGTGCATACCACTCCACATAAAACACTACCAATGTTTAATGTAAACGCTTGTGTAAAAACGCCCTTAAAAGCTGGATCCTTATAAGCCTGGACTAGCTAACCCAACCTGTTGGGATTTACCAAAACAATCCAATAGTGAAATAACCAATTCCAAACTTCCCAATATGGTTAACCCAGCCTTTGGGTTAAAAGAACAACCCAATGTTAAGTTGTGTCCCTCACTCCCTCACGCCCACGTGAGAGCTTTTGAGGAATCCTAGAGGTCTAAAGTTCCTAAGTCAAGTAAGGAGCTTGGAATTAAAGCAATTAACTTCCAACATTGACCGCCTCACTAACAGCTGTGCGATCTGTAAATCCTGCTTCAAGCCAGACAGTTGGGGGGGGGAACAACACCCCTCCACACATCAGTTGTAGATTCACACATTTTATCGTGTCCCCAGTTCAAAGTTCAACAAAGCTGTTCAAAGAGTTTTCTTTAAAAACAGCAGCAGCTGCTCATCTTGAGAATGTGAACATTCTAGCCAAACTCAACAGCTGACTACACCCATGCCAGTCCTGGAATACCTCACTCCATTCCCAGTACTCTGAATCTGTTCACGTTTATCCTCATACAGAACCCTCATGTTCATCGGACACACATTCAACTGTGGCCTCAAGGCTGGAGGACATATTACACTTTATCAAACTCCCTACTACAGCACGGCTGCTTTTGTTAGAACACAGCCAGGGCCAGAGAAGACCCCGTGTTTGCTTTCAGACAAATGCAACTTGTCCTTGACTGCCTTCAAGGTAACCAGTCAAGAGGTCAGGGCTCTAGCAACAAACATTAGGCATCCTGTTACACGCAAGGCATAAATCAGACACACAAATATAATAAACACTGGCTAAAGAACATGTCACACACTTACCCACAGAACAATCTTCACTTAAAGTGTCTGAAATTTGACTTCTATACAAGTTACATGTCAGTGTGTCACTTAGCTGTTTTCAGAGCTCACTGCATCCAGTGAGAAAAACTACAATTACAATTACATTTTGTCAAGCCTTCTTCTCTTCTAGAACTGACCCACCTGAAGCCCACGCTTTAAAATAGATTTTTTTTTTTTTTTTGAGATTTTTAAAAGAACCTGCAGCCTTTTTAGTAACCCAATCCTACAAATTGCAAAAGAGGCCTATTTGACTAAAAGAAATAGTGCAAAGTGTGCATGGGGTAAGTTCATCTCCATATTGCACAACTCCAAAGACAATCCCTGTGCCCTTCTGAGTGAAGTCCACCTGCCCTGCACCCTCTACACTCCTGACCAATAACCCTTAGATTTGCATGAACACCACAATACAATCAGATTGAACAGACATGAAGAGATTTATTGTATTCCCTGAAAACAACTCAATCCCAAACCACTCTTTTTCCAACACAGCAGAGGTGATCCTAAGCATTTGTGCATAAATGCCATCTTATTTATACAATTTATTGAAATTCTCTTCACATCAGGTTCTCAGGTCTTAGGCACAATTTGCTGCTGAGGAGAATCTTAAGTAGCCTATTCAGTGTTATCTGAAAACAAGCAGGTCAGTCATTGTTGGTAAATCATTCAGAGAGAGACCACTGTGCAGATTTTCTACAAGCACACTGTTATAAACAGCTTGTGTGTGTGTGTGTGTGCCTTATTCACATCATTAAACATATACTCAGGCAAGACAAAAAGAGAGAGGACTTTGATGCTGAAATAATTAATAAAATAAAGACAGCAAACAGAGTGTGGCGAGAAGTCTTTCTAATTTCTTAACGTAACTCTCTTTCGAAGTCTTGATACTTCACGACTTCTAGAGACTGGGAACAAATCATTAACCTCATCAGAACCCTAGAGTCATAAAGCTGAACACCACAGACACACATTAATTAACAACAGCTGTAATTTAGAAATGTTAGGATTCATCTCATCCGCCAACAGTCTACCTTTAGTTTACCAATAGCAGAAAACCTGACAGCCAGGTCACAAAATAATAGCATTTCATCTTAAAGTGGATCAGCCATATGCATCAAGGATGAAAGAGTGCTTAAGAAGCCATGGCATGGAAAAAGAGCTGTGTTTACCCTGGAGACAGACAGACCCCCTGCTGACAGGCTTAATCCCATGTCGAAATGGTCAACTCACCTACACACAAAGCCTACTGACTGTCTGACAAGCTGTCAGATATTAACTAATGTCCGGTGAAGATTTAACCATCCTGCAAAACTCTGGCACAAATAAGAGGCCAGAACCTGAGCTGCAAATGCAGTTTATCTGCAACCGTTACAGATTGATGTAATCACCTGATCAAGTACTGTCAACCAGAGCCTGAAACAGCCAGCTCACGTCTGCCTGATCAACTCCATTCAAGCTCTAAAGACAACAGAGCTATTCCAAGGTCCTTGCGAAATGACACTGAATGCGTTTGCTAGCCAACTCTGTACGCTCTAAGTTGTAGAACTTGGCCGGCTGTTCGACGGAATCAAATATATGCACTTTGCAAGTTAAAAAAATGTTGACATTAATCTTGATAATGTAATAGGTAA
The DNA here is from genome assembly GCA_028566695.1 of Bagroides melapterus. Taxonomy (NCBI): domain Eukaryota; kingdom Metazoa; phylum Chordata; class Actinopteri; order Siluriformes; family Bagridae; genus Bagroides; species Bagroides melapterus. The sequence continues at coordinate 13,089,860 of JAOTRN010000051.1, forward strand.
AAAAAAAATGAACTTACCTATAGGAACGTTCTATACTGAATAGGTAGCAATAACCTTCTATCGGCATACAAGCACCACGACTTTCCATGTGCGGCAACTTCCGCTTCCCGGTTAGGGCATATAATAATTTTAAATTTACAGGGGGGAATGCGAGTGGGGAAATAAGTCTGCATATAAGCCCGACGAACGTCACCTGGTAACGACAATGAAGTTATGTCCCAAATATCATTCGTCGATATGAAAATATTTTCAAGATTGTTAAAGTTCAGTGAATTTTCATTTCACAAGAAAACGTCAGTACAAACACCCCCATCTCTGTGACTCGCATTGGTTCGTTCCAATGAAGGTGACCTTCAGTTCATTCGCCGCTGCATGCTGTTACAGAACATGTGCGGCGAGGCTTCACGCCTCTGTTATGAGATATCGCTAGCTTCTGCTGTTTCAGCTTCCAGAAATTACAATCCTTACAGGTATATTCGGTGATGGGAGTATGTTTAAGATAAATTAAGCCGGAAATACATTAGACTTAACCAAGGATAGACTTCGGAACCGTGGTGCGATAATGCTAACGAATAAGTTGGAGAGCTGGTAGCTTCCTGAAGTAGCAGTGATCAATGAGTAGTGATCTTCCACAACCCGGCGAGTTCTCACTGCACCTTACACTGACACACACTGATCTTTATACTGCGAAGGGACATCTCTCAGTCTGCTATGATCTTGACAGTGACATTTATTTTCACAACCAAGCGATTTGCACAACCCTGAGAGAACACCACACATACACGCACATACCTGATTATTGTCTGAAGGCTCTACCCACGTTACACGTCCTTTTACATGTCTGGGTCACTGTTAGAGTTAGCAAGCTAGCCTAGCTAAGGTGACTAAAGTCACGCATGTAACCTGTGGTTTGAGTGTACACATCTCTGATCTGCCTCGATTCCGACATGACAGACTTTAAAACAACGAATACTGGACACAACATTCTGTTTAACTTGATTACACAGTGACCTGTCTAAATCGGTTCACACTACAGCTGAATCTAGCCAGCTTTCATCCTCTCCCAGGATAAATAGGCTTAGAGGCTCACTTACCGCATGGACAGCACTCCATGGACAGCTTTTTCTTGTTGGTGTCTTTGCTGTTCGGTGTCTCTCCCTCCTGAGCGAGCTCCACCGAGGTGCAGTTTGGCACTGATGCTGCTGGCATCTCATCCGTTTTGCTCACCATAATGTAATTTCCACAAACAACCAGCTTTCAGAGTGTGCAACAGAAACCCGTTGCTTTGAGAGGTTATATGTGCAAATGTGTAGAATTTAACGGTATTGTCCGGTCAGCGAGGTGAGCTAGCTGCATGCAGACACATCAACAGCACAAAAACAAGTTCACATCAGAAGGAAGGACAGATCTCCAGGCACAAGCCGACCCACGTGTTTTCTCCTCCTCTTGACCTCTCTGCCTTTGTGTTTGTCCCACCCTTTACAGCGCAGCTACGGCGAGCGCAGCAGGACATTTCATGTATCAAACGTACAAATGAACCAATGTAGGTTCTTATTAAAGGAGTAAAGCTGAGAGAAGCTGACATTTTAATCATGTCAAGCGCCTTTGAGTATCCCGAAAAGCGTTCTTTAAATGCAGTTATATGATGATGATGATGATGATTATTATTATTATTAATATTATTATTTTTTACACGTAAGTTGATTTAGATTTTGATCATTTGGTTTAGAGAAAAGTGATTCCTGTGTTCCGGGTGGTTCCTCTGTTTATGTCTCCTTTTTGTCACTTCTACAATTTCCTTCAGAGGAGAAAAAAGTATTTTTAATTACTTTGGTACAAAAAGATCCCCCAATTCGAATTGTGAATGCAGGTTTGGCAGCAATTGATTAGATTTATGTGAACAATGAATGTTTATTTTTTATTGTTAGTGTAATGTATGAAGTATGTTTATAAGGAATAAACACAACTCTTGAGTTATTGCTAATTAACTTTGACAACTTCTTGCATCATTCCTTTATTATACAATACATAAGAAGGTCAGAATGGATTGGGGTATTTGGTAATCTCGGTTGTGCCCCATTTGAGTCTAAAAAAATTACTTTATCAGTCAATTCTCATGTATCTAGTAAAATGTGAGACATTTTCTTCTCGCAGGCCATCAGACTGGTAGCAACAATATCCACCTACCTACCCATACCCCTACCCCTCACATTTTATTCCTTCTACACACTGGCCACCATGCCATCTGTAGCAGTTCTAGTCTTTTACTGCATAGCTTAGATCCTGCAACTCCATCTTCTGTGAACCCAGCACTGAACTACACAGCACAACACTAACAGTATACACCACTGTAAGTAAATATAAATCTGTTGTATATTGTGTAGATTGCATATTGTGTATATTGTGGACATTTGTCTATTGTCTACTGTTAATTTATATTAGCTTGATGATGCTGTGCCTAAAAACAGGAATGATTTCACAAAGAAGCCTCGACAGACAGTAAAGGATACAACCTTTTTAATATTGTGGCAGAGAATACAGTGTATTATTGCAAGATTTTGGTGCACAATGTCTCATGTCATATAGAGACTAAACAGTTAACAGGTAACTGGTTTGAAGCGAACAAAATGTGGTTGTAAATCCAGCAGGAAGCTGCTGCTGCTGCATAATAACAAAACCTCTACATATCATGTAACAGTCAAATAGTTTTGTTACTCTGAGTAGGGAAGACAGTTTCTCAGTCTAAAACTTGAACCTCTTAGAGGTAAAGAAACCCCTAAACTATTAATAGCGATTAAATACAAAGTAGAGCACTTAGAAAAACTGCTTAAATGTGTAAAATAGTGGAGGTTAAACAGCTGATTATATGCTCTATGTACTGAATGGCATTTCACTACCATCCCTGGAAGTCTAATCACAGTAATAACAGTGATAAAGCAACAGATGTATAAAACAAAATGTATTGGTGGTATGCTTTATACAAAATGTCAATGAAGTAAACCTTACAGCTACAATCCTAATGGATCCATTATCCATTATGTTTACATACAGCACTGTGCAAAAGCATTAAGCCCAATTCAGACTGGTTTTACATGGAACAATGACTGGTGCATCTCTGGGGTTTTGTCAGTAATTTTAAAATTTTAAAAGTAAAAAAAAGGTCTACTTAAAATAACCACAGGTTAAATAAACACTGTCCAAATTGACATCCCTTAAATCCTTTTGGAGACACTAATTTAAGCGCCGTTCTCCCAGTTAAACCAAACCAGCAACAAAACATTGGCTGGGTTTAAAATGCAAAATATAATATTATAGATTACATTAATGTCTAGATGACATTTTAAAGGACTTGTCAGAGTAGAAACACTTCCAGGGGTTTTAGATTATGTTCCTAGCACATATTTAGCCTACAAACACATTATAGTCATGTGACCTACTAATGCTCAAGCATAGCCACAAACCCCAAACACACAGGTATAAAAGTCAAAACAACCTGTTTGCATTAATATGAGGTTAACAAATATCCTCCAGACATACCTGTATGTCAAAAATCTTAACCCCTCTGAACAAGGACATGTCAAGAAATGAAAAATGAAAAATAACCAGAACATTTCTAAATACTGTAAAAGAGCGGCAAACAGTAAGAAACAAATTAAAGCAACATTTGGTGTGAAGACAATTTGACTTTAAATTTGCATCAGTTCTCATGTACACTGTTGGAGAACTTGCTGTCTTCCTTCTGCAGTACAAATCTCACACGGTCCCAATGAAACTTTTATCTAAAATGTGATCTAGTCCTGATCTAGAATAAAATAATGCTTTAAAAAGGCAATTATAAAATATAAAATTGCACATAATTTGAAATACAGACATACAGCACATGCACACTTAGGAAATCGAAACTGAAGCGAACATTATTGAATTTTAAGTAGGAAGAGCGATCTAACTAGTTTGTAAAATAATTTAAAACAGGAACATTGTGATTGCATAAGTATTCTTCCCCACTGCTGTGAAACCTCCTGTGAAATTGAATTCTTTTGGAATGATTGTATTGTACATTCTTTTAGCTAGCAAATGAAGAATTACATCATTAGGGCATTTTATCAGTTATCAGCTAAGTTTATGGCCCTGAGTTTATTGCTCTATTTTTTCCCCCTTATTGAAATAGCACAGACTAGTTCTTTTTTATTCAGTTATCAAGACAATAACACTGATTCTAAATTCATTTGTGGTGGTGGTTGGATTAGGTAAATATGACACCCCTGCCCTAAAACATTATTAAGATTTAATGTTAAAGTTAAATGCAAGCAAATTGAATGTAATCTAAAAGTGACCAGGTATACATTAAGAGTAGCCGTGTTTGCAGTGTGTATTTGCAGGAACCTCCACAGGACTAGGCTTACTCTGTCTCAGGAAGGCTGACTTTCAAACAATGTCGACATCTAAGCTTCAAAATTGTCTCATCAGCTATACTTATATATTGCTTGACTTGCACAGAAAGTGTACTGAATCCCTTTTGATCTCATACCACACTGTAGCCTAAGACACACACTAACACACACTAGAGCTATCCATGCGGTAGAGAAATAAGCACTGCTTGAAATAGACTCAAATCCTTGTCATAACGTTTAGATTTACATATAATTTTTTCAGAAATGACTTGCAGTATTCTGCAGCAAGTGTGAATCTGGGATTTGATTTACTACATAAACCTTTTTAATACGAAACAAACTCAGATATATTGAAGTGAATCTGAAATGCTGCACATGACTCTTGCTGATTTTTGGGTTAAGTTGAATTTAAAAGAGGCTTTAAGTTTTTTTATTACTATTATTAAGACCTCAAACCTCTGTATACCACAGTTTCACTGTTAAAGCGACACTGGTCTCTGATTTTGACTCCCAGCTTGATCTCATTTTATTGTGCATATTTATATATAATATATAACATGTATGCTTTTTGAAATGTATTTGATTAGATACTGCAGCATAGACCCTTTATTGTATTACTTGGTTATGCAAATATTTATCTTATATAACCTTATACAGCTTCAAACAGGTGACACATTAAATCAATCTGGTGCCTTTTTATGATGTGAGCATCATTTTCCTGGCAGAAACATGGATAGAGATAGAATTCAGTGGAAATCAATACAAACTTATCCTCCGATCCTCTGATGAAACATTTCTAACCGGATGAAAGTGCTCTCTTCCAGGCTGAATGCCTCCATTCACAAGGCATGAGGACTCACTGAAAGGTATAAATAATGCAAATCCTGCATGTTGGTCCTGATACTGACCATATCTTGAGCCAATTCAATATTCTGGTGATTTTGGACCGACATGCTTGACTGTTCTCTCCACCGTGTGAGCCATGTCATAGATTTTTCAGTCGTCACAACCAGGCACCAGGGATGTTCTTCTATAGACGGAATGCTCTTCTAGAGACTGGAGAATATGACAAGGCTCACTAAAACTGATTCACGGTGGCCTGACACATTTCTAAGTCTCCTGATGTAGGTTTTTTTCTAACATGGTATTTAATTTGTCACCCATCTGTTACTCTCATGGTCCACTTTATTAGGAACACCTGTACGCTTGCACATTCAAGCAGTTATCTAATCCGACGATCATGTGGAAACTGTGCAATGAAAAAATGATGTTGCTACAGAGATTTAGTTAAGGCCAACAAACAACAGAATAAAGAAAAAGTGTTATCCTGGTATGGCTCTTGGTACCAGGTGGGCTGGTCTGTGTAATTCACAAGCTGGGCTCGCCTGGGATTTTCACACACAACAGTCTGTAGAGTTTGTGGCATTCTAAAGACTGATAACTGCATAAATAACAAGGATACAGGTGTTCCTAATAAAGTGGACATAAGTATGACAAGCTTTTAGATTTCAGACCATAAGTCAAAACATGAAGCACACCAGACAAGTTTGTTTGTGGGTCATTTAAGAAGCGTCTGAATTTGTTTGAATGCAAAAAACAAATCTTGATCAGAGTCCTTGATCAAAGACTGTGTTCAACCACATGTGGAAACCTCTAAAAGGGTTTTTTAAACAGATATGAAGCAAACCATTGATTCCAAACACGATTAAAATATGATTCTTACATGATTCTCCTAAAGCTTATCTACCCACAAACACACAGATTCTCAAACTCTCTACACTAAACAACCCCTGAGCCTTGATCTACAGCAAACAGTTCCCAAATCTCTACTATTATACACAGCTGTACTGATAACAGCTGCTTCTTGTTTATGAAAAAGGCGGCATTTTCATATGTGCACTCACTGTGGCGCTGACTTGCTTAAAAAAGTGTGGAAATATATAGAATTATCAAGATCATACTGTATAGCAACAAAACCTGCCTGAATACAGCAAAACCTGATAATTTACTGCACTCATGAGCAAGAGCATGTAGGTAACAAATAGCCAAGACACAGAGGCACACCACCATGTGGACAACTATGAGCTGCCCTATGGCTGTCCTCCCTAAGGCAAGGCAAAACCACACAGAGGTGCTGTGTGCTGCAGACTGTCCACTGGCCATCACTGTCTTTCTTTGAATCAATGGATAAGAACAAAAATCTAAGTATAAAGCAAGTACAGAAAATAAACCTGTCCACCAGTGCCAATGCACTCAGTGGTAAGAGGTAAACAGCATCGAAGGAAGCAGGCCGTTTTTTTCGGTACAGCACTATCACTTTGCTTTACTTTCAGCAGTAGCTGCTGTTTTTACAGGAACTGTGGCAACTAGCTTGCTGGCTGAGTCTCCCTGATCAGTTTCATCTGGCTCCTCTCCTCCTTCTGCCCCCCGCAGTGTTTGTGTGTGATGCTGAAATGGTCCAGCTGTTGCCGGTCTGCGTGGGTGGAGGAAGAGTGCAGGGTCAGGCATGGCCATGGGCTCCTCTGGACCTGTCACCCTCTCGCGAGGAACACACTCCCTAGCCCGCTCGGCACGGAGGTGTGAGTATGCCCTGACGCCGCTGCGCCTTTTTGGTTTGACCGTAGGCGCAGTGAAGTTGTCATGCTGAGACGGACTGAAAGAAAACTGATTCTCAGTCCCAGCCGCTTCCTGTCGCCAGCGGTACTGTTGCTGTTGTTTTTGTTGCAGCTTTTGCCTGGCGGCGTGCAGCTGGAACGACAGGTAGGCAGCGGTCTTGGTCTGCTTCTGTAGCTCGGAGTTCAGCGCAGTACTCCTGTGGCTGCGCTGCTTGAGTTCCTCCAGAAAGCGGCGCTCTTTCTCCTTCAAGCTTGCTCTCAGAGCTCCCACCAGCACCCCCTTGTGGCTCAGCTCATCACGTAGTTCCTCCTGAGAGTGCACCTCATCTTGTATCCTGCTCTCCACGGCCTGACAACGAGCCTCAAGCAGCTCCTCTTCCTCATGTACCTCTAGCAATGTACAAACACACACACAGAAAAAGAAAGTCATTAAGCAGTACTCTTCATGTTATTACTTCATACCATAATCATATACTCGACTACAGCTTATGCTCTCTGATGTGAGATTAAAGTAACAGATGTCATTTACATGTCAAATGAAACAAGCCTTCTGCATATGAACAATCTTTAACTGCTCTATAAAAAGGAAAAGCTAGACAATGGCAAAGGACAAAATGACTAGAGACAAGGATTTGAGAATTATTGAGCAGTGAGCAGACCTCTAGCGGTGTGTGCCATCTGTTCAGGGTTACAAAAAGCTCTGCTCTTTTTTTATATTGGAGTTATACAGTGTTTGTTAAAATTAGATCTTTGTGTATTTTTTATTAAAAGCCAAACACTCCTACTTTATTATCTGCAGCCAGTCAGATAAAGTGCAAGTTGTCTATCTAAAATATTTATAGGAGTGGACAAGTGCAGCACTGGGAGCCACGCAGCTAATTCCAGAATGATTATTTAAGCTAATCAAATACCTAGACCCTGGGATGTTTTATACAAATAATAAAATTACATGTCAAACATCAATATTAAATCAGGCAAAAATCTCAGGCTAAATACAGTCCAAATTAATTTCACTGAAAACACTGGGACCTCTGCACGTGGTCCAAATGGAACTAACAGGAAGAGTTTTTCCTTCTGTCATTAATATAAAGCTTTCATCTATTGAATATTTCCATTTATATATGTTAGAAAATCATCAGGAGAATATCATTAACTTTTAACAGACTCTTAACTCTTACCCCTCACAATTTCAATCTTTTTGCAAAATTCAGGGGTTAATTATCCAGTTAAACACATTTAAAGTCTAATTTCAGTGTTTAAAAAATGTTTTCTATTAAAGCAGAAATATCAACTGTACCTCTAAAATGAGATTAATCTGAATTAGAATTAAATTAGAATTCTAATATGAGATAAGTACCTAAAATGTAATGGTTAGGAATTAGAAATTTAGAAATGCAGTAGACAAAAAATTTGAGCTAAAATGAAATGTACAGAAATTAGGATGCTAAAACGAGGGGGATAGAAAATGAAATAATTTTTGTTTATTTTGTTTTTGTTTGTGCTCAATTTTGTTTAACGTTCTTAGTTGAATTTTGTTTTTGTTTTAACTGAATAATAGATGCTATGAGAAAAAAAATACGTCACACCACATTAGGAAATGTATAAATTATCGGATGTGATTTTATTCCTTCTTTGTATCTGCAGTAGCTTTGAGGACTCTGCAGGTATTCCCTGAAGCTAATGCCTTTCCTTTCCCAAGCACATCCAGACCATCAGCCGCCCAGCAGGACAGAGTCAGATGAGCTCATGCAGTGAATATAGAAAACGCAGTGTTATCTGATCCTCATTAATACCAAACCTTTTGTTTAGGCTCTCTCCCTTCTCCCTTCTAAAGCCTTGACTGATCCATCTTGGCAGATCTGACATCAGATTAGTTGAAATTATTATTTCAAATGATTTGTATTACAAGCAGCAAATTGTTGAGGGACATACGATAGGATTCTGAAGTATACTTTGATTAAGAATGCTGCTTACCAAATACCCAGTTGCATGTTAAACCTCTTTAATGACGATGCCCAATTTTCACTACACCCCTTCTGCCCCATCCTCTCTGTCTCCCTGACTAATACAATCTTAGTGAGGAAAAAACATGTTGTAATTGGATATTCCCTGTGGGACGGTACTGAAGAGGAGAACAGGGAGGGGAAGGGAGAGAGGAGAAGAAGGTCTATGTGGGACAGATTAGGAGAGGTGGCCTGATGATGAGAAAGAAAGATTGTGAAATTCTGGCATCAGCTCGTAGTGTAACCTTCTATTAACCCTTTATCTATTGAGATAGCTAAATATATTTGTGGAAATGTGCAGTGGGGAAAGAAGTGAAAAATAAAGACAATTCTTCAGTCAGGGTCATTTAATCATTAACAAGTCAACTATTAACAGACAAAGAACAAACTGGATGATCTGATCAGAATCTGTTCAGAAATACCAATATTTGAGATTTGAATTGGCTGATGTATTAGTTAAAAATGTTTCCCCTAAACTCAGATGTAGCTGATTAGAAAAGACATTTTTTATGTTAAAGTTAGCCACATTAGCTTTGTAATAAAACTTTTAAAGGCTTTTAAAAGATTTAATGTTATCTAGAGAAATGTTCATTACTTTAGCCAGAAATCACAGACATAATGTAAAAGTCATAATATATGGATAAAAGTATGTGGACACCTCATCACCACATCCCATGAACATCCCAAACAGTCCAAAGGCATTTAGTGAGGTTAAGTTCAGGGCTGCGTAGGCCACTCAAATTTATCCACTCCAACCTCATCAAACCATGTCTTTTCTTTGTGTGTAGGAACATTTTTATACCGGAACATGTTTCATCTTCTTAGTTCCAGTGAAGCAAAACTGTAATTCTACAGTACATAAAGACATTTATTACAACTGTGTGCTTCCAATTTTGGGGCAACAGTTTGGGGAAAACCTATATATGGATGTGATGGCCAGATGTCCACAAATATTTGGCCATACAGTGTTTCAACTTAGATAACTTCAGAGTGACAAACATGGGCTATATTGCTGTTTTGAGCTAAAATGCAGATTTGTTGTTAATACTCTGCCTTGATTTTGGGCTTGTTTGCTAATGGTTAATTGATTTCCATTTGAATGCTCCTTTTCAAACTGCTGCACATGCTGGATCCCCGGGTAACAAAACACACTCTGTGGAAAGTGCCATCTGCCCTCTTCTGCAGGCATGACATCACTGACAAGCATGATTGACTAGTGTCACTGTGACTAACAGGGGACAAAAGGTATACTGTCACTCCCACCGAGAGTGATATCATCAGGTTTTGAACATGCAATCTCCTGACAATAGGGCGGACTTTTCACTTTGTTTTGTACAGGCTGGCAGGTGCACCAGACTGCAAACGATGGGTTATGTAGCATAGACCGATGTATGCTTCAAAAATCAAAAGATTGCTTTTATGCAACCATTTAATTTAGGGATGTTTTATTGTTGAATATAGTGTTTCGTTTCTGATGCTGTACAAAAATTGTTTGTACAAGAATTGTTGTGCTGTTTTAGTCCTTCCTAATTAGGGGTTTATAAAACCTAATTAGACATAAAAAGATGTCTGGTTTAATTTGACTGTGGACTCATAGGAAAGCGTGCATGAAGGGCTGAAGGCTATCAAGCCTTCCAAGCAATCTTGTCTTGTTTTGTGTTTCTTTGTATCTGTGTGAACGCTTGAGCACTCACCTTCTTCACTTTTGCCAGGAGGCTTTAAATTCAGCTCGTGGGTCAGTTCTGTAACAGATGCGACAGACAGTTATTAGAAACAAGAAGTTCACAGGTGTTGAACTGAATAATTGTACCCATTTTTACCATTGGTGCGTTCCTTTATACTGTCATTTCATTACAGTATACATCTCATTCAACAATCAGAAAGAGACAAAGCCATGAACATGTAGACGTACTTCCCTTTTTTCCTTCCTCAAGCTGCATGTCCACAGACAGGATCAGGTGAACATCGTACTGTATTACACAAAGCCCATGCTGCCAGGAAGCTATTGACCTGCACTGCTCTCGGCTGAGTCTACACCATTCCACAGAGAGATGGGGGGAGGGGGGTATGGGCAGAGCTGCATCCCTTCCTCAACAGAGAGATGAGTGGTATAGTCCAGCTATCGCATGCACTCACGCTAATGTGCATTCTTTGGGTGTGGCTGCATACAGTGTGCTTACATGGGTATCTCAGTTATACTACTGTCGCATATCCTATATGTTTTGTACTGTAGTAGGTATGATAAGGATTTAGGAATCCTTGATAAGGAATAAGCCTTAAGAGGAAACTTTATCATTATAAACACTGGGTTACTCTCAAACGACATAATGAAATGAGCATAAGATAGAATTGGCATTACAGAAACAAAGCACTAATTTATTTTATGCCATCACAGCTATAATGTTTCACATAGCTTAAATACAAAATCTTACAGTGTCACCTTGGCTTGGCTAAGTACAGGATTTTGGTGAAAATTGGTACTTTAATTTACAATTTAACAATTTGAAAAAATTGTAAAAAATTGAAAAATGTGATTTGTGTATTTCTGTAGTAGAAAAATGTGATTTGCCATTCCTGTTACTTTTCAGCTTTGCCCAGCCTGATGCATAATATGCCATTTAGCAAAAATATCTCCTTGGCAAAATTGGTTGTATTTATGGATCGCTTTGCTGCGGTACTGTTTCAGCACTTCTGACACTACCTGTGAAGTCAGCTGTCTTGCTGATAAAAGCATGTGTTTCAGCACTTCCTGTCCCTTTGACTAATCCTATTATGTGCACCTGTTCAGATGTTATATGTTCAGTGAATGTGTGTATATGTTGGAGCATTTGTAATCTCACCTGTGCAACGTTTCTGCAGGGAGAGGATCTCCAGGTGTAAGCCATGCAGCAGTGTCAGCTGCTCCTGCCGCAGGAATACAATGCTTCTCTCCACACTCTCCACCTGCCTTGCCAGTGCACTCCTGTCCATCAAAACCTGTGGCCGCTTTAAAAAGGAAAAAAAAAAAGTTGATCTATATGAACATTCAGATTCTTGGGTCAGTCCTAAATTCAGTTTCTGTTCTTCCAAATTTTAACCCCTCATGCAGTCTAAATTGCCCCAGGTATAAACGTGCGTGTGTGTCTGGTGCCCTTAGATGGGCTTACATCCCATCCAGGGTGTTTTCCAGGATAATCCACAACAATGAAAATGATTAAGTAGGTACTCAAGCTGAACAAATGTATGAACATACAGACAAACGTTGTTGAAAAGATCAGCTGCAGTAATTCTGCTATAACCTTCTATAAACAGATTTACCTTGAATGTTCAGCATGTTACCTTCTAATAAAGTGTTTGCTGAAGTGATTTATTTACCTGTGGTTAAAGTTAAGTGTTTTGTTTTTCGTTTTTCACCCATACATGCTCGAGCAACCTTTGAACTCATACAAAAACTATAATTAATCTATTTTAACACATGTTCATAGTAAATGTACCAGCACAGTTAAGCCCCACCCCCACTTCCCATCTTTAACAGATGCATGCTTAAAACTGTATATGGTTACCAACATGGCAAACACTAGGTTGGGCATTAAAATTATATTTATGACGATGCATATCCAACATCTGTAAGAAACACGTTTAATAACCAAAAAGGATGCACGGTCATTAGCACTTTATGTTGCCTATGTGACACCTACCGGGCTCTCCATTAGCGCAGGCTCCATTGACACCCAAACGAAGAAAATAAAGCTTTAAAAACAGATTAACTGATCCGCGAAACGGAGATCCAGGTTTACATAAAGTCCAGTCCGTTCATACAATGCAGGATAAAGCCTGGACGACATCTTCCGAGCACGCGAGATGATGTCCAGTGAAGCATTAAGACATCGTTACCTCAATGACGGTCACCAAGGTTACATGAGGCAGCGCTAACAAATATCAAAACATACCACGCGCATCACACTAGCTTATGGGTTCGTTACAAAATAAAACAACGACAATATTACAGTAGATCGATATTCCCAGCGCGTGGCCCTAGCTCCTCTTCTGCACCACGGGCGCGTGCCGTTTTCTCAACACGCCAGCAGAGAGCGGCGCCGCCGGATCAGCGCTCAATCTGATTGGACGAGGAGAGCGCGCAGAGCGACCACAACATCACAAAAGTACATCTGCATGAATCCAGCACAGCGACGAGTCGGTTTTGAGACATATGTTGGTAAAGATGGGATACAAAATATGGTGGGTCAATGTAATTAAATATGAGCAAAAAAATGTATTTGATTTCTTACCGGGGTTGCTAAGCGTACATTTCAGACCCCCACTCATAATTTTCTTGAATGCCTAGTGTCTGTACTCTGCATTTCACAAATGTAAAAATCAACAGTGTAAGGGTAGACTAAAGAACATTCATTTAATATAAAAATGTCAAACTATATGTAGTAAAACAGTAAACGAAAAGTATTAGTTGGGGAATTTCTGGAGCAGTAAACCGTCCATGTTTCTTTTTCGAAAAACGGTAATCACTTTACTGTGACGCAATTTACAATCTCCTCCTTTTCAACTGATAAGACAGCATGATGGAGAAGCCTGTCTCATTCTCTGAACTAACATCAAAGCAGCTAAATGTGAGCATCTACACACTCGTCCTGATAAAAATATTAACATCAGTAATAAACACTATTATTCATGAAACGGTTTTGCCGGGCTCCAATATTACCACATCAGACTGCCTGAGACTTGAGACAGTTTAATCAACAGTTGATTAGTTTGCTTTCAATGATTAAGATGAACGTTGGTTGAAGCTTCATATTGTACCGTGCAAGTTTATAACATGCTAATGGTTCCTTCAATTAGCTTTAACAATTATCAGTGAAAATACATTTCCATAAGATAGGGTGAGAAAATAATTTGCTCAACTCCCATCTGTTTCCTTTAAGTAAGGAATGACCTCATAGGTATAAATGTTAAGGGGAAAACGTAGGCATATTTTGCAAATAGCCAAAGACCTACAAAATGGTGAACAAACTTATGGTAGTTTATTTATTACTAAGAACCTGACGTCTTACTTTTCTATTGGATCACCGCTTGGTAAAAAGAGCTTTTGGATATCCATCTACATGACTCAGGAGAGTAATTAGGCTTTCAAACAGCTGAATGGATTATCTAGTGAATTGTATGAGGAAACCTTTAACTGTAGGATTAATATAGCATTCTTTTGTTGTAGAGTTTCTTTACATTTACCTGTACATGTGTGACAAAATTGACCTCCTTTTACCATCCCACATGATCAGCTAAAACACCACAGGTTACTGCTTTATTTTCACCTAACAGTAAAGTACAAAATATATAAATTGCAATTGTATTAATTACAAAACATCACTTTTATACCAAACAAAAATTTGTTGTGTACAGACTGAATACAATCATAGTAAGAGTTTTATGGGGAGGGACAAGGTGACAGCACTGCATACAGTTTGTCCTCTTCACACTGGAATACATGCAGTAGTGCTGAAGTAGTGCTGATATACAAACTGAAGCATTACAGTTTTTCTAATAATGTACACCACAGTTAAACCACTTAAATATCATCTATGGCTTTGGGAACTGTGATGATGCACTACTTAAAATTCCTTCACAATATAACCACAGTATATTTTCAACTGCATAATATAGAACTGCACTTCATATAATTCAATATAAAAACACATTACTAAGAAATATTACTACCTTACTAAGTTTGTTTTTCCACAACCTGCTACTCTGATCTCTCACAAGAGCAGAATCAGGAGCTTAAATCTCAGACCTTAATTAAACATAAACATAATTAAACATAAATTTAACGTGGCATCTTAAACATCCTTGTATTGAGCTAATTAATTTCTAATAATAATTCTATTATTAATTATATATTCTATATTATTATTATTATTATTGGGATTTCTTCCTGCAAACTTTAGCTTTTTAACTTTAAATGGCTTCACCCAAAAGCTGAATTAAATTTTGAGAGTTTTTCCAGAGTTTAAAGGTTATCTGATCCAGGCAAATCTACAGGAACACAGTTTTTAGTTTCACTGAAGTGTAGATTCAGTGTGGCACATACCGACATGCTACATGGTTACTGATGTGCTTCATAGTTATGATGTATGACTTACTTATAACCCTGACAAAGTCAGGATGGAACACAGTCGTATGTTAACACTTGGGGTGTTAAAATCTGACTGTGTGTTTCATCCAACAATTCCATCCAACAGCACACTGCAAAATGGGGATAACAAAAACAAACAGGACTGTTGACTCTAGACCGCTTTATAATACCCATTATTTTCTACTGTGACCAATATTTTTCACCAGAGAGTCCAGTTTAGTATGACATTTACATGATATTTGAGTAAAAAATAAATTACAAAAATATACAAAATGTTCATTCAAAAACATACAATAAAAAAGGCAGTAAAAAGTGTTCTCATGTTTCACAATATTGGTACAGTTTTAACAGTTTCCTCCAAATACACTGAGCACTCCCGTATACAGCTACCACGAGGTCATAGTGACAGTCAACAGTCTTGATTTATCAGAAATCACAGTTAAACAACCACGCCTGATCAAAAGCATTTCTACAAATAGCAATATTCAGATTTTTTTCTTCTCTGGTCAGTAATATGTAGGCCAAAAAGGCAAAGCTGTGTCACTCTGCTAGAACTGCTAACATGCCCTGAAGAGAGCAAATAGAAGAAGACTAACTGCTACAAGGTTACACAATAGCAGAGGTAGGTGTTAAATGGCTAAACAAACATTCATGAGGTCTCTGCAAGGCATATGTATGGAATCGTACAAGAATTGTTAGTCCATTATGTATTAATTTTTGGACTTTTAAGTCAGCAACTTTGTGGTGGTGTAGTTTAATCATTGACTGGATATAGCTGTTGACAAGCTTTGGGTTTAATTCTTCTAGCTAATAACATGTCTAAAGGCATAGAATTTTACCAGGGAATTTCATCAGAAAGCTGGTATTTCACAGATGCCGGCATCTGCAAGGTGTGGAATGTGAGGCTCTGGGTGAAGTTAATGTAGTTCAGATAGAGAAAAAGAGTACTGTCCTGTCCCATTACATGTCCTTGTCTTTCTTGATCTCTTTTTCACGGCTAGACTTCAGGAAATCAGTACGGAGCAACCGGTAGAACAGAACAATGTTCATGAGGGTCATGATGGCCAGACCCACGCTGCCCAAGGTGTAGCTGAAAAGGGGAATGTGATCACGGTTCAGCACCAACCAGCGTGTCATCCATGCCAGCGTGTTGATGCGGAACACGACATACGTGCCCAGGTTGATCATGCTGTTCACACGGTACACCGTGCTCTTGGCAGTACTGGCCATTCGCAACATCTGCCTCAGGTGCAGGAAGATGGAGTTTATCTCCACAAGCAGGGCCACAACCGCAAAACCCACATAGCGACATGTCAGCACTGATAGCCCAAAGCAGGAGATCACCTGTAAAAACACAGGGTTAAAACTCTGTTAAAATTAGAGCTGCACATTACATCAATTTTGCTTTTTAAAAATAGTGACAGTGCAGAATTATTCGAAATGAAAATCTGATAGAATTGAAGAAATCTTTTGATACGTTTGTTGGGTGATAAAAAAAAAAAAAAAAAAAAAAAGAAATTTTGCCCCAGAAATATAATGCAATAATTCTTCAGTTTGCTTTATAATTACAAACTTTTGGTTGATTTCTGGTTAATTTTTTTCTCCAGCTGTTTACTGCTATATGAATCATTCCATTGCATGCACTGTTATCTCATCATGATGATGATGAGCAGCTGAGGTTACGAGCACAAAGGCACAATTGACCTGTCATGAGTAGAGAGATGTGCTGCTGAGATCACACTGCATGGCACTAATCCTAATCAGGATTTACTGTCTGTGTATCATCAAGCAGCTTTTGACACAGGGACTGGTTAAATCAAATCTTCTAACCAAGTACATTTATATAAAAATTTACAAGTTTCTTCCTTTAACTTGATTTTCTAAAAAAAAAAAAAAAAAAAGAAAGGAATAAATAAACCTTGCATTCCAGACTAAATAATTAAAAAAATATAAAACATATAATAAAACCACTTCACAAATCTAATGTAAATAGTAAATCGCATTAATTTATTAAATAACATTATTATTCTTCTATCTTCTATTAAACTGTGTCTATTAGCTTTGTAAAAATAAATATTTGTTGTAGCACATTTTGGCTCATGAAATATTTAATCTAGCACTAATATATTACAAATATATTCTGAAAGGTGAAAGATATATTTAAAGAGCAATAAAATTCATCCATAAAAATTGCCACAGCAGTTATTGAGTACTTTTATTGTAAGTGGCCAGTCCCTCCTGTATCAGTCTGTAACCTGTTCAGTAAGCTACACCACAAAAACAATCCACTAGGTGGCGTCCTGGGTCCATTGTTTTAATAGTAGGACTTTAATTCTGTCTTAAATCAATTCAAGAATGTCTTAGATTAGATAATTAAATTATACATAAACCTCAACTGTCAACTGCAGACTTTCTTAGCCACATGCATCGTCATAACCAAATGAACAGACTTGTATAATGACTGTTAGTAGTCAATAATGAAGTCTTTAACCAGGCAGCCAGCAAACATGTCTAAGCCCATAACACACGCACACACGTGCGCACACACATACACTCACAGAGAGAGAGAGATATGTGCTTTGGTAAGAGACCATTAGGCCAGATGCTTCCCAGTCTAGTCCAAGAAGCTGGAAAAGCCTCACAAAGCCCTGTCCAAACTAACGCACAACACAGCTGGGGCCAGCGTTAAACAGTGTCACAACTGCATCAACATTCACTGACAGGGAAAACAGTGGCTGCTAACACAGCACAAACTGGTACACTCCTCTCTGAGAGCTCTTTTCTGCAGCCAGTGATGTCGTGTGAATTTATATATATACTGGATGTGTACCAGTTGACTTTATTTACATTAATGGTAGGACTGAACTATTAAACAATTCGATGTCATCCCTTAGTCAGACGCTGCACCTATTCCACATAACCCTTTCTGAGCCAATGTTGTTATACCAAAACACCCTTATAAGCTTTATCTTTCTTCATCTCATTCAGAGAAGTGGAAAAGCTGCAGCATTCCTGAACTTGGACTGAATTAACTACATTCAGGATTGAGTTACAACTGGACAACACGTGGCCTCTAAAAGTGAGAAACAAAGTAACCGTAACACACCTTGTGTAAACTGAGGTCAGTAAGTTGTGCCTCAATGAATATATACCTTAGGTGTGTCTTAATAGTGAACATAACTGACATTACAGATAAGCCTTATCACTGGAGTGATCCATATCATGTGTCTGGCATGAAGGAAGCAAAGTCTGGAAAAGTCAGCATTTTAGAGAGATACAAAGAAGGCACACAGTCTGCAGTGACACAAGGTCCACTCTTATATGCGCCCACTGCATTACCCTGATAAACAGCTCTGAGAACCATGTTTGCTGATTAGAAGAGAAGAAAATCCCCACTTCAAATATCTGAAGTGTATAGTTTTTTTAGTTGACTATTGAGTCAGGGGACAAATAATACTCTGTAATATGAACTTGGATGGCTGTGGATTTACACTACACTCACATGCACAGAATACAGAACAAAACAGAGCCATATAGTGCCTTGTGTCTGTGCCCTATACACTTAACACTGAACTGCTGCCTCCTTTGTCTAAACAAAGACCAGTCTATGATGTGAATGTCATCACATTCTGCAACCCAGGCCCCTACCATGACAAGCCACTCTACAAGAAGTGTTTCCTCTGTATGGGCATTGCATAAAGGCATGCCTCTTCATTATATCTCTGCTGCTGCTTCCTGAGCGTCACCATGCACCTTCTCCCCGAATTCATTGTTCTTAGCAGCTATCTAGGGTACAAAGAACTAGTTTTACAGATAGCAAGCAATTTTCACTTTAGTCTCAGTACAAAGAACAGTGTAGAAATGATTGTGGTATTCAAATATACACTAAGAATGTGGAAGATACCAACAATAAACTGATTTTATGTTAATATGCATTTTTCCAAAGTTACTAAAAAACAACCCTCCATTAAATAAAATGGGTGTTTCCACACCAAACATCGATATCGTAAATCTTTCATAAGCAACGTTACAGATACATTAAAGACATCCTTCAACAAGTTTCAGTCTGGTACAAGTATTTAATACAATCAGTATTTCTAGACAAGATTCTAGATTGTATTGCTACTCTAGATAAAGCTAACAATAAAAAAAATTCTTAGACTAGAAAAGTGGGTAGGACCAGTTTTTAATACTTAGTAGGCAGGTGCTACAATTAGCCCAATTTAACCTGATATGTGGAGTCCCATGAAGCTCAATTCATGAGTTCTTCCTGTTTAATTTCTATATGCTCTCACCAGGCCAAATCCTGTACAAAAAAAATATTTCCCATAGACATTCCTTTGTCTGTAAACAAGAATCTTCTCTCAAGAATCTAGAGCTCTAAAGAACAAACTTATTATGGATTTAGATACATTCAGATATCTACATAGTGATAACTACAAGTCATGGTTTTACTCACTTAAACAGGATGAATTAATGGAATACTTTTGGAGAAATAACTGAGAAACTCAGATCCCGTGTCTCCCATGAACAGTCTTCTACACAGAGATTTATTATAAACATATCTATTAGGATTGTGTCTAGAATATTACCAAAATTAATTACCAAAACTTCAAACAATGAAAACCATCTAGACAAAAACATGCCAGGCAAACACAGGCAAAGCAATCAGTTAAAAAACATATGATGGAGAGATGTTTCATACAAATGGTGGCTTGTTGAGGACAAAGTCTCATGCCTAATGTGTCGTATGCACTCTGGAAGCAGTCACTCGACCTACTAGCCTCAGGGCAGTCTTTGAACAGCTGAGAGCTGAGCAGACAGGTAGAACAAGCACCATGTAGAAGTGTCACACACAGAAGCACCTGCTCCCAGGCATTAAAGTTGAATGTACTCATTAGCTGTAATGCCCGAACACAGATTTTTATTTGCAGCCCTCACATTTCTCATACTAAACATAGCACCGACATAAACAAAGACACTGACAAATCATCAGTATGTGAAATACAAGCACCAGATGGTACAAGAGAGAGCAAAGAGTGGATGAAAAAATAGAGTGTGTGTAATAAGGTGTGGCTAAACATACCAGTGAAAAAAAAACTGTAAACAGAACTTTGTCTATTTAAAACATGCCAGTCATACTCAAATGACTATGAATTTCTGACGCATGCCAACGGTATTTTGGTCATGGGTGGAAGGTTTAGGGAGCTATGGTGACAAAATAAATCCCCGATAACTCGTCACTCACGGCCACACAAAACACCACATGTAGATAATTACTGTACTCTGGAGTGTACACTCCTTAAAACTCTTTTAACTAAATTGTAAGCATGAAAAACTGAACACGAGAGAAATGTCTCCTTCCTGGATCTGGACATTCTCATATTGGAGGCGTTCTTTTGCACAATGCATGAAAGCAGACTCATTGAAATCACATCACACTGCACTGTACATTATTTAATATTTCATGCACCAAAGTGTTAAGAAATACTACTGCAAAATGTTTTGTGTTGGAGTGTGAACTTTAATTTCCCCTTCACAATTCAGACACTGTCTGAATTAATTTAGTTTTTCCAGTCTCTAGCCTAAAGAGACTAACAGGGTAATGGGTGTGATTACACATGTAAGACCTTCTTCCTGTCCTTGTTCTTTCTCATAATGTGAAAATGAGGCTTTGAGCATGAGCACATGAGGACAAAGTCCACACAAGGGACAAAGTTGTATTTGAGGCTTTCAGAGACTTTGACTTAGAAAGACATCAAAACGCTTTTGTTACACTGCACTCTACATTCTCTACATGGGGAGATTTTTTTCCCATCTGAAAACTGGTCTGTCATGTAATGTGTCACTTTCTTTACAGGCATGTAAATATTCTTCTGTAAA
>JAOTRN010000051.1:13236244-13247536 GCA_028566695.1 Bagroides melapterus
GATATGCAGACACTCAGACACTCACAGAACCCTTATTCCACACCAGACCATGAGCACTCATCATCTCTCTCTCTCTCAAGCCTCTGTGGAGTGCACTAGGATGGCTGAAGTGTATGAATCATTTCAGAAACCCGCATTCATATCACTTAAAAGAACTGCAACAACCATTTCATTACCAACAGCATACATCACCATCAACCCAGACAACTCTCCTGTTGTCTCACAGCACCAATATTCCATCACTTGCTTTTGGAAATAGTTATTGCATTGCAAAATCATCTCAATTTTTAAAACCCTATATGTATTAATACATGCTTAGAAATATATACAGTAATGGGGACAAAGAATTTTTATTAATTCATAAAAATATTAAGTGTGGGCTCAAAAAATGAGCAAGAAAAGGGTTTGCCCTGTCAGCTGTAGTTTGGGACATTGAATGCTGATGACGTTACAGCCATCTGTGTGTGCTCTTAAGGAAGGATGAGTAGGACGCCCAAAAAAAAAGAAGGGGGAAAAAAAAAATAAATAAATAAAAAAATTACGTATTTCAGCTCAAAGAGCTTTTGAATGCTAGTTATGCAAAAAATATGCAATTCCACATCTTGACTAGACCTGTTTGCTTATCTGAGGTTAATACTAATGCTCAGGAAATGTCTTTGACTTTCTTTTACACACACACACACACACACACACTTAAATGTCTCATTTACATATTGTGCCCTACTATAATACTAGTATTGCAAAGGCCAATGTCGAGGGAATGATAAATAAATGATGTGCAACCCTAAACTGGTCCTGGAAAAAATGTTTGTTAATTCTCATCTAAAACTAATAAGGCAACAGCCACCTGTCCTCAGAAGTCCCACCACATTAAGATGGACAGTGCAGTCATGAGAGATTTTGCTCTAGCCCTACTGAACACACACCCCAGTTTCCTAGGCAACCACATCCACGAGCCAGTGGGCAATGAGCCACCAAAATCTGCTCGGTGCCAGGCTCTCTGACACAGCATGTGTTAGTTCTGTGCATGCTGAGTGGCCGTCTGATACACACTAACAGAGACAGGAAAAGAAATGGATCAAATTGATCAACGTTTTCACTGCGAAATGCATTCCTTATGATGTTCAGATACTAGAGATGGCACTGATCCTGATATTCAACAGAAGATGTATTATCAGATATCAGTGGGGGAAAAATGATTATGTAACAAGCTAACATGACAAGTATATGAAGATGTTTAACTTCAAATTCATTTAACACTTCAAAAGTTTTCATTTACTTCGTCCACTTCTGCGCACATGAACTTTTTTTTAAGGTTTTATTTGAATACAAGTTAAGGAAAAAGTGATTAAACCATTCTTTATATAGCAGTCCATCTGATGCCTCAGGAGGATTAAGAACATGTGACGAATCTTTTAAACACATACAGTAAAAAGTTAATTGGAACTTCCGCTTTGATCTTGACAGCCCTGTGCAATTCTTTGAATAATAATCAAAACTGTGACTAGCTCTGCTGGGATTTATAACTACTAATAAACTTTAAATTTTCATAATTACAATATTTCAAACAGAACTGAGAAAATCTCAAAGCAGCACTTTGAAGGCCACATTTCTGTGCTTGATTTGTTTAGACTCTACATAAAGAATACAACAAAATTATAGCAGTCTTACACCACATCAGAAGTGAGGCAACATTTTCCTGGAAGAACCAAAGCAGTCATGATTACTTTTTTATTTTTAATTGCCTTAGTGACGTGTTTCATGCTGTGTTTTCACTGAGGTTCTGACAGGTGAACGCAAGAGGTTAACTTCAGCAGACTACAGAGTGCAGAGACTGGTGACTCAAATTCCTCAGGGACATGATATAATGAAAGGCAATGACGTCAGTTCATTTCCCTTAGGAACACGCTGTTGTGGTAAAAATCAATTGGCAAATAAGCACTGTGATAAAGATTTGATAAGTACTCTGGCTGACAGGAGAACATATGAACCGTATACACTCACCTGCCATTTTACTAATTATTTACAAAACATTCACATCATCTGGATAATTTAATGCATTTTATTTAATGAAGTTGATTTTGCACAATCATTCAAGGAGGGATCAGGTTAAACATGCCTTACACTGTGTCGTCAGAGCGTCTGCTAGGCTGCTGAATCGAATTGTTACTTTCGCTTGGATTGTTGATTGGGGAAAGACTCTGATGCTAATGAAAAGCGTGACAAACAGAAATTGCAGAGATGAAAAGCTCTGGTGTAAACAACGTGTGTAACAGCGGACTAAACAAGATTTCTAATAGAACTACAGAAAGGGCTGGCATTTGACACTGTAGACTATTTTTCCCCCCACAAATGATTAGAATGCAAGCGTTTCCATTCCGACAAACACATTCACTTCTGTTTCATTCTACATGTTGACCCATGCCATATTTTAATGCACTTCAGACTGCTGGATTTTGTAAAATGCTTTGTATCAGTTTTATATTCAAATCAACGCACCCTACTTTAGAAATGTGGCCAATATTTAAAACATATTTGTAAACCATTTAATGATTGTGTTGCAGCTAAAGACACCAGTCCAGGGAACCAGAATTCACAAATGTGCTGCTTGATCCATGTCTCATTAACACACAAGTGATAGCTGGAAAGCCACAGATTTCTCCACCCGCAATGTTGAACTAAAACCATTCAGTGTACCCACCTTGCTCTTGCCGTTTAGAATTGCCCCTGGATTTCTGGCAAGAGCTTGTGTTCACTGCCAATTACAGTATGCTAGAGTGCGGTTTTTAAACAGACAGACAAAAATAAATGCAGCTGGGGTATACAGAGTCATGTCTCCATATATCCTCTATGCCTCATAATAGTGCAAGTTATAGTTAGGTGGTAACCCTTTTTAAATTGTAAACTGTATACCAACCAACATGCCTGTCGATAAGCAGAATTTGTTCCAGCACTTTTAAAGAGCATTGGGGGAGGGGGAACAAAAACAAACAAACAAAAAAAACCCCATCCTGTCACAGCATTAGGCCTCAGCATTTTTCCAAACTCATGTTTGCAATGAAGTTTTTTTGAGTGTCTCTACAAAATGGAACCGTTTCAGTTACGTTCACACAACTACCACTAGGCATTCCTAATACCAGTTTCCAGATCCACAACTTGCATTCCACTTGACTCTAAAACAAAGTTTGTATATAAAATTCTCCATTGTATATATGCATCATTTCGCATGAGATGAAGGAGAAGCAGTGTGTGCTCTTTTGCTGTGGCTGTAGTCTAGATGGCCACAATGGCAAAGTGCACAAACGTCTTGGTTCTCTGAATTTATTCGAATTCGCAGGCTATTTGTCACGTCACATTTGACACATAAGGTGAACTGAAAACATTTAAGGATTTCAAAACTTATTTGTCAACCATGTTAGATATGTTTTATTTCCATGTATGTTTTTTTTTTTTAAACTTGTCCCCCTGTATGCAGTCACATACACTTCACTTCCATTGAAGTGGTTGTGCCAATTCAGTATTTGTCTAAAATAAAACTTCTCGACTTTGTCACATTGCTGGACACGGCCACCTCTACTTACCAACTGCCACTGTCAAAAACTATGGGAATAGCTCGTTCTCCACGTGAGCCAAATTCTTTCTCTGATAGTAACTGAATTTTGGACACTTTTATTGACTAAATGTCTGATTTTATGAGATTAAGACTTTGTCATGTGAAATATAGATTCTTCATCAGTCCCATTAAACTTCTCACTTGCTCTCATTTGACTAAGCTATTATGAGCATGGTCAACCTGTAAGAAAACTCATTCTAAAATAGCGTCTTGTTTGTTGCTTTTGCTTGGCTCTGTATCATCCCCCACCCTGCCGAACACTGCTCAGATGATCAGCTGAACGGACACAATGCTGAGAGCCGAGAAATGATCTGATGCGTTGGTCACAAGACCGGCCTGTGCTTCTGCCTCCCACCAACTCACCAGCTGCCTCACACCCTGGCACTGAGCTTCACTCTCTTAATGCCAGCACACACACACACCACAGTAAAATCACACTGTACAGCCAATCACGTGGCTCACTGACCTATACACTGCCCACAATAACCCAACACAACAGAGAAAGACTCTAATATAATCTAATATTGACGTGTGAAATGCTAATCATTAGTCATCAGCGATTCTATAATACACAAGGAATCTAATGCAGCAAGAGCAGACAGGACACTTACCGACACATAGCACCAACAGACTGAATTCTCACTGTGTCGATATGTTACATGCTTTTTCATTAGCGCATTCTACTTACGTCAAAAGAGAATGGTTAATGCGGACTGTAGAGGTAAGCTGCTGAATATGGTCATGGCATGATATCCACCACACTTGCATGGAATGCAGCAGGACAAGACAACAAAGCAGGAAAGCAGGAATTCCTTGTGCATGCGTTCCCGTCTCGCACTTCAGCTACTTCCTCATCACACAAGCTAAACACTTAATCAGCACTCTAGAGAGTGTAACTTCCAAATCAGCTAAAGTATTTCTACTACCCTGCTGAAGCCACCACTGGAGGAAAATACACTCACAAGTAATAGCTTCATCATCCTTTTAAAAAAAAAAACTACGTGACATGGACACAAGTCTTGTCTGTCCTCAACGGGGTTCGAGTTGTAAAGGTTGTGCCCAGAGACGATTACAGTGTATTTATGAACGCCCTGACTGTAACCTTGTGAGTCACATGACAACAAGCTGCTCCACCTGTGTTGATCATTTCATTTGCAAATAGTTGTAGGGTTGATTTATATGCAACCCTAGTGAGTAAATGAGGGACATTTTGAAACTAAGAGGCAAAGAAAGGAATTGCGTCTCAGTTTGAGCCTTTAATAAGTAAAATGAAATAATTATTAAACAAAACAGAGTATGCAGTACATCAAAATTTTAACCCCAATTACTAACTAGCAAAAAATAATCCTAAATAATGGCAAAAAGAAAAAAAAACCTATGACATGGGGCTAAACAAAACAGTACACAGTGCCTCAAATATCCACTGTAAATGAATCCGCCTGACTGCATTCACTCACATGCAGCATTAATGCTATTAGATTAATATTATATTTAGTATAGCTTTATATGTAGTGCATTTGATCATCTACATGTACAATGTACATTTGTAAAAAAAAAAAAAAAGTTTTTTGGTTCTGGTACATTAGGTTCAATGCAAGTGAAGCTATTTTGAATTAAAGGGTGCAGACTACTGAATAATAATAATAATACTGTGATGCTAGTAATATGATTAAAAAAAAAAATACAAATCTGTAGTGAATAACAATCATTCTAAAGATCTGAAACATTTGTCTTACCACACTAGGAAGCTATCAGTTCTGACAGAGTTCTTCTCAAGCACAAACTAGCATAATGTAAGAGTAACAAGTCAGAATTGATGAGCTGATGTTAGAGACAAATGTTCTGTAAGCACTTAAAGAAATTGGTTCAAACCAGAAGGTTTGTCAACTGTCTTGGTGTGGAGAGACTGCAGGGAGCTCCAAGTGATGCTGGGAAGAAAGACAGAGGCTTGGATTTAAGTGGCAGCAATGAGATCAGGAAAGAGAGAGAAAGAGGACAGTGTCTCCCATAAACAGATGCACCATTCAGTTGGTTAGACACACCCTCGGTTTGCATGTGTCTGTGAAACAAACCCATAAACAAATCTGGCAGGCCACTAAAGCAGATGCTTATGAGATTATAATTACTGCACCCTTTACAATCAGTGTGATGAGAATCACATCAATGCTCTTGCTAGACACACACCATGGTGGAGTTTTGGTGCCTTTCAATATCCCAGGCCACAAACGAAAGAAGTTGCAAAACCTGACCACAAGCAATGCTTATTTACCCAAAACGAGTTCTAATCTAGCATCTAGATTCCAAAGAAATAAAAGCAGACTTCCCGTTTGGTGGGTTGGGGGGTGGAAGTTTAGTTAGTTTCTCCTAAGGTTGGAAAACATATAGAGGCATGAGGTTCATCAAGCTCATCTCTCCAAATTCTCAACACTTTATTAAACCCAAGAGAAAAAACAAGGATTTATCAGCTGTTTGAAAGCAAGTGTAAGCAAGCATGCATGTCCTGCTGCATGGAAACACTGACCGTCTGAGAAGTGCTGAAGATTATAATAAGAGGACTGTGTGAGATCATGGTGAATGCCTTCTTTTACAGTCAGCTCGAAGTGGAAACCACACCTTGGTCATTTTGCATCGAGAAAAGCGGAAAGAGAAACTGTTATATAGAGAGAATAAGCCAGTTCAGGGTTACTTGCTGCCTGTTTTGGTGTTTCAGTTTGAACATACCTCACTCAATTCTCCGATCTCAAACTAATCAATAAACCCATCACATGTTCAAATAAATGCTAGAACAAGGGATAACATGGTGTACCGCACAGGCACTGGAGAGCAGAATTTCTTAATGTGGGGTCTGGAGAACCCCAGGGGTGAGTGTTTTTTTTTTTTTTTTTAATTGGTTACAGTGGTGGAACTCATTAGATTTACTAGTGACTTTTTACTATTAGCCTACTGCACCAGTTAATTGAGTTTAATCCAGACCTCAAAGACCCAAAAACAAGTAGTGTGCAAACAGTATCAACTTGAACTTAATGTTTCAGCACCAATAAATAAAAAAATATATATTACAGAACACATCTAAATAATGTTCATTAAATAAAGGTGTACTGACGGGGTCTGGAGCTACAAAACGTTTCAAAAGCTCTAAGGATGATTTATATGGAGTTACGTGTTATCATATCAGGCTGCAGAAAAGACGTCGGGATACCAAAATCACATACCAAAAATAAACTTTTGATAGAGGAATATATAACGTTATACAAAACGAAAGGTTTTATATCTACAAATACACTGGTACTAGCTTAACTTGTGAACTTAAATTGGTGCAAAACCTCACAATCCTAGGTAAAATATCAAAAGGTTTTTTTTATATCTTTGCTCGCGTTATACTGAATATATTGTTATACTCTGAAGTCTACACGCATTCATAAATTCGTTCTACTAGGACAGACGTAGCTAATGTTAATGCACAGGCGTACAGTAAGGGTATTTTCTGTTAGTAACGTTAGCTATAAGCCCCTAGCTAGCTTTAGTTAGCAAGCTAAATCACTAGCACATCGCCACTTACCCTTCCGACAGCCAGGCTGGGTGGCTAAGACAGCTAGCGTAGCTGCTTTTAAGGTTCAACTCGAGAAATACTCCACAAAGTATTTATTTGAAAACGAAAGCCAGCTGTTTACCCAACTCACTGTCCGTTTTTAGAGATTTCTGAATAACTCTGGCTTGATCTCCAAACTGCGTTGCTGTCGATAACTTATGGAAGTGCATTAAGCAGGTAGTCCAGAATAGTAAAACTCCAGCCCGGGCTAACGGTGGCCCAGTAGCTCGCCTTTTCCCTGAGCAGTCCTAAAGATGGCGTCCGACAGCTCCAATCGCTTCTGACAAGTTTGACGCGCATATAAAACGCGCCAACATGCAGCACAGATCACCGAAAAGAGGACCACACCCTAACAGGCCGAAAAGCTAAAGGCAGGGCGATTTGGAAATAGCTATAGCGCGCACAGAGACGCTTTCACAGTGAGCATGTTGTGGTGCTTTTCTTCCCTCTATGCGCTTGCTTGTTCCTGGAAGGCCGGCCGGTCCCGCCCTAACGCTGCGTGAAACACCCACTCAGCCATGGGACGGACACACACACACACACACACACACACACACACACACACACACACACACACACACACACACACACACACACACACAGCCTGCATGACTAAAAAAAACCTGTTCATTATTCAGTAATGCTGACTGTGCTCAATACATAACACAAAATAAATAAAATACATTTCTAAGCCCATCTGTAATTTTCTGTGTAAAACACTAGCAGTTACTTTACTGAAAAAAAGTTGGTCATTCATGGTTTCCAAATTAATACAGAGATAAATTACAATACACCCATAAAATCATTCATGCCCAGTATTCAAATGTTTTGAGAACAGACATCTCAAGTACAAACGGTTCATAAAACTCAAACCGTCAATTCCATTTCTGAAAACATTTTATACAAATCTATAGAATATATACACAAATACATGCAAATATTATAGCAATAGACATTTAAATACTTCAGAACGTTCAGAATGAAAGACCAAATGTTTTATTCGCGCATTAGCAGTCTAAACAAGTCAAGTTAAAATGATAAAAAAAAAAAATAAAGAATTGTTTTCAGTAGTTCAGTCTCATTGCCAGTGTTCACACAATTGTACTAATATAAAGATCAATGCAAATATCTAAAATGTTTAAGTTATTAGCCCAGTCAGTTACGTCTAGAGAGGAAACAAGTGAAAATTTCTAACGAACCTTTCGATGGTAAGCCATAGGACAATGTGGCTTTGCATTATAAGGTATAAGCTATACATCACCAAGAGGTTAGAAGTAAACAGCATCCCGGTGCTGTCCTCAGCTAGCCAAACAACCAATTGGTAAACAGAGCACCGAGCGGGAGCTGTGGATTGGCCCCCGAACAGCCGTCTGTCTTAGCCAATGGCAACGCGGGATTTCTGCTCCCTGTATCCAGGCGAACAGGGGCTGAAGCACTGCAGCCTGTGTTTTCTGAATGGCATTCGAAGAGTCACACTCCATCCTTTTGTTTTTATTGTAGAGCCGAAGTGGTGTAATGTCACAGAACTTATAAAGCCATTTATGAAAGCAGGTCTGACCTCGCCTATCACAATCACAATGTCTCCAAATGTAAAGGACAAAATATAAGAGTAATATAGACTCACCTGCTATAGATGCACAGTGGTAGAGCTATGGTGCTCTTAAAAATCCAAGTTTAGATTTGAAAAAGCTATGATGATACTTTACTAACAAAACAAACAAATAATTACAGAGCCACAACATGCAAACAACATATAAAACCATTTAGGACAGTAAGTCTCATCTCATTTACCCATTTAAGTTCAGATCATCTTAAACATACATTTTCTAAACAGTCAGTAGCGCTCATTATTCATATAACATTCAAAAGCACGCCATTTTAATTGCCTTGAGCTAAATATGAGAAGCACTCAAGACATTCTAATGTTTGAGAAAATTATATTTACTGAAAACATAACTTCTGTATCCTGCACACTTCCTCTGTGGCATATCTCTGCCTGCTGGCATTTCCTGAGCAAAACCCCAAAGAAGAAGGAATCCTCCCACTGCAAGACCCAACATGGGTGAGATTATGTCAGCTAAAATTCAAAAAGGATTACTGTTGCAATCCTCTTGACGTGTTCAATGTTCAATTTTCTGACTTTCTCGGCCAAGGTCAGATGTACAGGTACAACTTTCTGTACATTTCCCTACATTTTTCACTTTGAATAAACGTTTCGTTTTTATAAATATTTTGATACTCGGTGATACTAGTAAAAAAAATACTGTTCCCATAGCTGGAGAGTGTATTCTTCGTCAATATTTAGGATATTTTTTATAATCATATCGTCTGCTTATATACCCTAAAACAACAACAGTAAGGTTACTGATCAGCAGATGGCAGACTTCGCCACCTCTCTCCGAATTGTCGGCGCAGGAATATGACGTCATTTAAAGTTTACATGCGCGGCATGAGGGAAAATGGCTGCTGGTAAAGAGCAACAGCAAGCTCATCGACCTGGCGTTTACAAACAGAAAAACAAGCAGCACAAACATGGAAAGCATCGAACGAAGGGAGAAATCGGTCGAGAGAACAAGGGTAATTCTGCACGGTTTATTTTACTCCATACATTTCTTTTCGTCATTCTTTGAGCCAGGGCATGCCTGTCTAGCCTAAACACGTGTTTAAAGTTCACACACCCGAGTCAGCAATGGCACGAGATCATATTTCCCGAGTGACAGTAGTAAGCCAGTAATGAATGTACGATTATAAAGTTCTTTAATAAAAAAAAAAATCTCCATCCAGTATACACACAGCTCAGGTCATCGATTTGAGTAAGGTTGTACAAACTCACTGCATACATATTAGGATTGGGTGATATGACTATATCGCAGTTGTTACATTTCTTTGCATGATCTTTTATATCTTTTTTAAAGACACTGTCCTCTTCTTGCCACTTATATGTCATAGTTCCTAGTGATGTGAAATGAGCAAATCTTGGAAGTTGTTTTCTAAAATATGGCTTGAACTCTAGACAGATCTGAAGTTCATGTTGTCTGTTAGGCAGAGTTGCTGTGGTGGCTCTTACCAAAAAACAACGGCGAGAGCTGAGTAAGATGGACAGGCGACACAAAGCCAATCAGCTGCGTCGCAACAAAAAGGACTCGGTAAGGAATTAATATAACCTACCTCGCTTACATCCAAAATTGATGTTGAAGAGTAACTTCAACTGAACTTCAAGTGAACTTCTGTGTTTCAGGTGCTGTCAGAGAAGCGCCGACTTGGCAGCAGAGACGGGCCTCCTCACCTTGTGGCTGTGATTGGACTGCACTCTCAGGTCGATGCTGTTGCTGTGACCAGGCTTTTGAGAGCAGATGGAATTGGAGGAGTTCTGCATGAACGCCAGGGAATTCCAGGGGAACGGGACAGTTTTGGCCTTGTCCTTCCACGCTTTAAACAAAGATTCACTTTTTATCAGCCGGACACAGGTAACATTTTATCAAATTGCTTTTCCAGAATATTCGGAAGAGTCATAATTACGCTTTGTTTTGGAGTATTTGCTGTGCAGCCATTTGAACATGTTTTTTTTTCTTTTTTTGGCATTAAAACTTTTATTAGTCATGTATTGTAGAGTTGATTCCCTTTTTTTTTTACTTACAACTGCTTATTGGGACAATGATACTATAGTCTGAAAATTCCATTTTGATTATAGAATTTTTTCCTGCACTCTGGTTGATTGAGATTTATTGGCAAAATGTATTTCATTGAGTCAGTTTTACAGTTCAAATAACATAAAATCTCCACTTGTATTCAAACATTTGAACCTAGGCTGAAGATATTCAATCTCAGTTTTTTATCATTTTACACATTTCATGTTACTATACATTATTTTTGTCAAGTAGATGTAATTACAAAATAAGAGACAAATTGGAGACTAAGAGATTTCAGCTTTAGTCAAGAAGCTTTATAGTCTAGTCAAGTAAAAAAAAAGCTTTATTGTCATTTCAACCATATATAGCTTAGACAGTACACACTGAAATGAGACAACGTTTCTCCAGGACCATGGTGCTACATAGAACAAAAGACAATAAGACCAAAAAGACAATAGACA
>JAOTRN010000051.1:13248024-13258318 GCA_028566695.1 Bagroides melapterus
GTTGTCAGGGACCGAATGCTTTGGTACCTTTTTCCAGATGGAAGGAGGGTGAAGAGTGTGTGTGAGGGGTGTGTGGGCTCCTCCACAATGCTGTTAGCTTTGCGGATGCAGCGTGTGGTGTAAATGTCCGTGATAGAGCGGAGAGAGACGCCAATGATCTTCTCAGCTGTCTTCACTATCCGTTTAATTCACTTTATAAGAATTAGAGTGGATCAGTTAACATATACTAATTCAGTTTATGTCATGATATGAATAATTTCATTGCTTTATTGATATATTTCACAATATATGTTACATCTTCTCTAATACAGAAATTGAAATGATTTGTTATACCTAAACCTTGCCCAAACATCATAAGTTTCTCCCTTTATAAGTCAAAGTTTTTCCATCTTTTAGTTGGGTTGATGCCTATTCTGTGTTGTAGTCTTGCTGGGTAGCATTTGGTGTCCAGCTCCTCCATTTTTGTTTTTATTACAACACACCACTAATAGCTCCCAGCTCTCACCTTAGCGTAGCTTTTACAGCATTGGTGATGTAAACAATAATGAAAGTGTCTATTGTCTGACAATATCACCATATTGTGGTACAGACTGAATCGCAGAGAAGAACGAACCTTGGTCCTAAACAAAAACTTTCAAGGTGTCAGGAGGAATGGGTAAAAATTCTGGCAAAATTGTATGATGCTTGTTAAAGGCCTACACTAAGGTGATGCTACTAAACACTAACAAAGCGTATATAAGCTTTTCACCCACTAAAAACTGATGTATTAAATAAAGTACATCTGTCTATTAGATTCTGCTTTGAAATAATCTTTTACAGAAATCAACTAATTATAATAATTGCCTAATTGATTGAGCCAAAAATTGAATATGAATATCTTTAGCTGAGGGGACTGTAATCTTTTGGCCTCGGCTGTATGGGTGAGCATATTGGCAGTGTGGTTATAAGCTCATTATATGTAAACAAGGAGCAAATTATGGCAATTATGCAATTATTTGAAAATCAGAATCTGTAATTTGAACCCCTTGTTCTATTAGATTTTTTTCCCCATAAGATGAAATTTCTAAATCTGTGAGAGTAAAATGGTGAAATAACTGTCTCTGAGTGTTGTTTCCTATCATGTGACTGTATGAAGGACACAGTCTTTCCATGGCACTATAGTTCAGAGAATATCCAAAGTGTCTATTCTGTCTAAGTTCTGCATATTGATGGCCACTGACTGGCTCTTTATGTTGTACCTCCACGCTTCTCAGACAGCAGTAAAAGTTGTGTCCTCTTCTATTATTTCTCTATAGCTCTTTGGTTTTTACAAATTAAAACTTGTTTCAGTTGCTGAGTTACAACACTTTGAAGTACTTTTAGACAGAGAAGTTGATTAGAATTTTATTAGGATTATCATGCAAATATTTTAGGAGCAACTTTGAAGATTCTTTATGAATATTACCTCAGGTTATTTACCAGAAAAAAACATTGAAAGCAATCAGTTTTTCAGCATTCAGCTGCATTTAATCTGCAAACGTTTTATTTTCAGATGATCTGCACTCTCTCCTTGATGTGGCCAAGGTGGCAGACAGTTTGGTGTTTGTTCTTGAGTCCAAAGAGGGGTGGGACAGTTATGGAGATTATTGCCTTTCCTGTCTCTTTGCACAAGGACTACCAAGTCATGGTAAGAGATGAAGCAGGAGATGGTATCAAAGGCATCATTAGAAAGTCTTTTAATATATACCTCCTGTAACTCTGAACACCTTTCATTCTCACACAGATGACTGTTTGCTGTTGCTAATTCATTATTATCTGTGCTGTTCAGCTTTGGTGTTTCAGGGCATTGCTGACCTGGCAGTGAAGAAGCGGACCGAATCTCGACGTGCGCTGTCCCGCTTGGCTGAGACTCGTTTCCCAGACGCGCATCTCTTCCCTATGGACACAGAGCAGGATGCAGTGCTGCTGCTCCGCCACCTGGGGGCACAGAAACAGAGGCGACTGGCCTTCCGTTCAAGGCGCTCACACATGCTGGTTCAAAATGCTTCGTACACCACAAACAGTAAGCAGGAAGGCACAGAAGGGCCACCTACAGGACTGGGCACTCTGCGGGTATCAGGGTATATCCGAGGCAGGCCTCTGCAGGTGAACAGACTAGTACACATTGCAGGACATGGGGACTTTCAGCTCAGTCAGATCGATGCACCTACAGACCCTATGCCCATTGTCACAGGTGTACAACGACCTGTAAAACCAGCCAGGGGACAAGATGTGGAGATGATGGTGAGTACTGAATATTCAGCAGGAACTCTTTGATATTCTCAGCATCAGAAAAAATACAGAACGTGAAAATTCTGAGCAAAAGAACGAAGCTGTTGAAATTGATACTCATAGAATAATAAATTATTATTGTTATTATGGAAAAAACTAGAGGTTGCATACAAACTGCTAGATAATTTTGCTGCAGATACTCTTACATTCTCAAGTAATGACAGATTAAGTATTGTTGTGACCTAACTCTGAAAGCTTGTTTTACTGTTTTGTCAATCATACTGATTGCACGTGTGTGTCTGATGTATACACAGGACAGGGGTGCTGGAGATGTGAATGGAGCTGGAGAAGAGGTGCGTGTGTTAATGAAGTCTGACCCCTCTCAGAGAGAGAGCCTGCAGACAGAAGCTGAGGTTGATCCCATGGATGGAGAACAGACTTGGCCTACAGAGTCTGAGCTTCAGGAGGCTGAAGGTATAACAACAAATGCAGGAATTAATCCTTTGCCCAACTGCATATATAGTTGGTCTTTTATTTTCAATAAAGTATTTAGCATTCTTATAGATTAGGGGTGTCTAGTCTTTTCCACAAAGGGCCGGTTCGATCCAGCAGCAACCACACCTGATTCCAAATGTTTAATCAGTTGATCTTGGCTTTCAGTAGACTCAGGTCTGGCTTCTGCTTGGTTGGAACAGAAACCTGAGCTGATGAACTGTCATGTTCTGTTGCACCTAGATTGCCTTTGGGGCTTTTTAAAAGCCTGTTTGATGCCAGTTTTCAGGTTTATTATTAACATTCGGCTTTATTGTGCAGTAGAGAATGAGTAATCTAGTGCATGAACTGAGATTCTGTGTGATGTGAATATTCTGTATTTTCCTGGACGTGTAGAAGCCAGGAAGAACCGAAGGGTCATGAAGGTGCCAAAGGGCACGTCAGACTATCAGGCCACATGGATTGTGGATGATGACGATAATGATGAAGAGAACGAAGATGATGAAGAGGATAGCTGTGACGACGATGATGGTAAAGATGATGCTGATGAGATGATGGAAGAGGATGCTGAAAATGAGTCTCAGGTATTTAAACGGATTCCTACATTCGAAACGCAGGACAAACCTAACCCTTTTTAATAATTGTTCAACCAGGAAATATTTGAATGCAGAGTTGTGTATAACCATAAATCTAAATGCTGTCTGAAGTGTTTTGTTAAATCATTCTTGGGAATCTTGGCTCCAAAGCTTGTGAATAGGGATATAAAAATTTTATGTGACTCTGACTGCCCAGAAAGTCTGTAGTACATTTTGGTATTGTACAATGCATAGCTCGAGTGTACGTAAAGGCAGAAGGTGTGGCTGATTGAAGAGCGGGCAGGAGGGCAGGCACACCGCGGGCGGAACAGTGCATACGTGACTGGTTCTTTGTGCGCTGCATGGTGGAGAGGCATTGTTTGTTTTCTCAGTGTCTGCCTCTCAGTCTTAGTGCCAGGCTGCGCAGCGCAACAATAGTGTTTGGAGCGGCAGGCTTGTCCCGAGAGAAGCCTCCTGACTTCCTCCACTTTGGACAGGGCTTCCTGTTGGGGCTTGCAGAGCAGGCGGCCATTTATTTATACCAGTTAGGCTTGAAAGGAGCAGGGGGGAAGCTCCTCATGTATGCAGGCTTTATTTTCGTTTAATCCCAATTAGCATGTGTTTGATGTCTGTGTGAGCACCAAAGAGGGCTTCACAATGCAAGATGTTAACAAGGAGGGAAGTGGTACCACAGATGATTCGGGGAGATTATTTTTATTAGTGCACCTGTGATTGTTCTGCAGATTGACCCCTCCAGGGTGTGGATTCACCCCAGCAGTATGTCTTGCCCCTTTCACATCTCAGCAACCTCATGCTCGATCGTGACAAAGGCCGTGTATGTTTAGTGATGGATATCAAAGAAAAAAATAGATTTCTGGACCATGTTTAAACCTTGTGTATAACCAAAAATATTTTCAAAGTAGAATTAGTATTTGAATGAAACCTTGGTACTTTCTAGTTCTCACAGTTGCTGCAGTTTTGGTCACATGTAGTAGTTAGACTAAATGTTCTATTATTAAATTTGTCACTGTACACCATTCTGAAATATTATGATATAGTAAGCATTATATTTGTTTCTTTCTGTAATATTTTTAAATGATTTATTCATTAGACATGTCTAATGTGCTGTGTGTGAAATCCAATAAATATTCCCATTAGCTTAGTGTATTGTAATATGATATATTTCATTTCATTAACCTTTTACACCTTCTTGTTTGCTCGTCCTTCCTTTAAGGATGGTGATGCTTGTCATGATGCTGAAGAGAATGATGGTGATGAGGATGAGGATGAAGAGGAAGAGGAGGAAATAAGCTCTGCAGGTCGTGTTGGAGCTGAGCAGAAGTACGACGAAGCCATGGATGAGGCTGAGGAAGAAGATGGGCTGAAGCGCTATCGTGAAGCACGCTCACATGAAATGTTCCCTGATGAAGTGGATACGCCGTTAGATGTTGCTGCTAGGATACGGTAAGGGACAAAAAGTTTCAACTTCTGAGTTTTAAACACAATCTGCCTTTTATGTAATCATAAAGTAAACTTGCAACTATTTTTTTTTAAGCCAAAACAAACTAATATGATTTGGTTTAATAAGACAGATTTAAAAATGTAGGTCATGCTTTTTTTGGGGGGTACTCTTGTATTTTTTCAGTTAAGGGCCAAAGCTCTAAAACTCTTCCCAGAGAGCAGAAAACAACAATAAGACAACCCAATCTTAACAGAGTGCATGTAAATAACTTTGTGATCTAATAACAAATGAATTTGTTTGTATTTAGTTTTGCTACAAGGGAAGCTTCTCTGCATCCAGCTGCTACAGCCTCTGTGTAACATTGTACATATAATAATCTTTCCTCCCTCACAGGGAGTCTGACAAACTTTGAAATTTGACACCTACACAGATCCTTTAGTAAAGCGCAAAGATTAGACTCACGGCTTTGTTTGTTTGGGGATGTGTCTCAGATTTCAGAGGTACAGAGGTCTGAAGAGTTTCCGCTCCTCTCCATGGGACCCCATGGAGAACCTGCCTCTCAACTTCTCCCGCATCTTCCAGTTCCAGAACTTTGAGCGTACGCGTCGCCGCATCCTGACCGAGGCAGCCGCTGAAGAGGAAGGGGCCATGGTGAGAGGGAGGGGGAGATTTATACACCTCAGTAATGCATCACGTATTATTATATGAGTGATGTCATGATCATGCAGGTTGGCTGGTACGTGACGTTGCACATTGAGGACGTTCCGGTCTCAGTGATGGAGAGCTTTCAGGCAGGCAAACCCTTGGTGCTGGTCTCCCTGCTCCCACATGAGCAGAAGGTATAACCATGACAGTAATTTATTCATTCATTCATTCGTTCTTGATCTATCACTATTCAGTTTGATCGCGGTTCTGTACAGATGAGTGGAAAACGTTGGTGACGGTACTGCTTTAAGCTTTAGATGCGCTCTGTCCATATTGAGAGGGTTCCTCTTGATTCATTTTCCAAAAACAGGATGTTGAGTATAATGTGTTTGCTTTGTTTTATACAAACTATTATCAATTAATAAAAAGTGGCTGTTTCTGTTGTCTGTCTGTAGATGTCAGTGATGCATGTGCTGGTGCGGCGACAGCCAGGTTTCACAGAACCCATTGCATCTAAAGAAGAGCTGGTGTTCCAGTGTGGCTTCAGACGCTTCCGAGCTTCTCCCATCTTCTCTCAGCACACCAGCGGTATGGCTCTGACTATCATGTTAACAACCATATACAGAACCATGTGCAGTAAAGTTCTTTTTTGAACAGCTTGAAATCTAATATCAGTTAAAATATGTTGTGACAGTTTAAATAAATTTCAACGGATATCAGAGTGTCAAATAATGAAATCTGTGATGATACAAGCTAGTTAGCAGGAGTCTAGTCTGATAATTGTATAATGGAATTAGGCCTTGAGGCAAATTTCACATTCATATGTCTGATCATATTAATAATGCTGAATGTGTAGATATGTAATTATTCTACTTATAATAGTATAAAGTTACTGGGGAGCTTGCAACATTACGAACGTGTCTATATCTCGTACATCCCTCAGTAACTTTTGTAACTGAGACTGATTTTGTAGTAAAGACCTGAATCTTTTTAGGTGACAAGCATAAGATGGAGCGTTTTCTCCGTGCTGATGCACCTACGGTCGTGTCTGTTTACGCTCCGATCACGTTCCCGACTGCCGGAGTCCTGCTCTTCAAACA
Organism: Bagroides melapterus; assembly: GCA_028566695.1. Classification (NCBI taxonomy): domain Eukaryota; kingdom Metazoa; phylum Chordata; class Actinopteri; order Siluriformes; family Bagridae; genus Bagroides; species Bagroides melapterus. Next base: position 13,254,549 of record JAOTRN010000051.1, read on the forward strand.
GAGAGCCAATGGTAGGTGACACACCTCCTGGTCATGTTTAACTTTTCAGAGTATTTGTAATGAGCCGATTGTTCACTGATTCTTCCTGTTTCAGGAATGCAGGACCTGGTGGCCACGGGCAGCCTTCTGAGCTGTGACCCTCAGCGTGTGGTGCTGAAGAGAATTGTGTTGAGCGGACACCCCTTCAAGATTAACCGCCGGTCTGCTGTTGTCCGCTACATGTTCTTCAACAGAGGTGAGGAGGATTGCTGTTCGTATGAAATTATATAATCTGCTCAGGGATAGTTCATAGGCAACAGGGCGGCAGTTTTGTGTTAGCAAAACGAAACTTTACCGATTTTGTGACTTTCCTTGCAGATGATATTCTGTGGTTTAAGCCAGTGGAGTTGCGCACAAAGTGGGGCCGGAGAGGACACATCAAAGAAGCTTTGGGTGAGAAGAAAAGAGAAAAACACAAATGTTCATTGTAGAGTGAAACTACATATGGAGTTAAAGCTCTCATGAAGTTTGCGGTCAGAGATTGAACCTAATGTGCGCGTTTTTTTTTACGCAGGTACACACGGTCACATGAAATGCGTGTTTGACAGTCAGCTGCGTTCTCAGGACACAGTGCTGATGAACCTCTATAAGAGAGTGTATCCTCGCTGGACATTTGACCCCTATGTGCCTCATCCTGTGCCCTGGGTGAAGAAAGAGGAGCCAGAAGACCTCCATGATGTTGACATGGAGTAAATAGAGGAGAGATGATTATGGACTGGCAGAGGCAGTGGTCATGACTTACACACTATTGGCTTCTATAACAGTGTATACACTTTGAACAGAATAAATCCATTAATGAAATTTACCACATGACTTTATGGTCAATTTAGATTTAAGCATTTCTTGTGATGGCCACTAGATGGCATGCCTGCATTAAAATGAAGTTGCCTGTCTGTCAGAGGTTTAGATGGACTGACATTTGGGTAGTTATGAGATTTAATAGTATTCTGAAGCCACTGTACACCATCTTATATAATCAGCTACTTGCTGCAACCATTTCATTTTTCTTTATCCTGGGGATGGTGGATCCAGAGTTTATAACAGAAACACTGGGCCTAAGGCAGGAACAGATCCTGCGGTGGCACCATGCATGCACATACATGCACACATGATGTAGCTGGATCCCAGATGAAACCCATGTGGAGGTGGGGACAAAGACAATATGACAATATGGATAAACCTGTGAGTTTGGAACTGTGAGGCAGTGACACCTTCTAATGCACCGTTGTGCACAGCAGTCTGTTAATTTGCAGAGAATTTCTTACAAGTATAACTCTACATCTTGAGCAGAATTATTATTGTAATCTCGGCTAATACTCTGTTAGATTTTTGAGTTGTCAAAATGATGCCATCTCATGAGCTCATCTTCAGTTTGAACCAAAAATGACACGACCCTCGCTTAGCCACTGATGCATAGATTCGTTCAGTGAGACGTTGGCGTATGTATAAACAAATCTCAGCAGGCTTCTAATGGACTTTCTGGTCGAAGAACATGGCTTCAGTCCGAAGCTGCTGGCTGCGTTTCCACAATCCTCTTTTCCTCTGCCTCCTCCACCACTCCCACTCCCCAGTGGTCCCTCTGACCTGAAGCCCCATTTTCACCACCATTCACACACACACACAATGTGACCCTGCTTTTGTTTTCTCTCCAGATTCCTAAATGTTTTTCTGCACACACTTTCATTCCCTTGCTCTGTTCTTTTCCCCACATTTTTCCTGAGAAACAATGATTTATGGTTTGTAATATTTATCATAAGACAGTGCTCTTGCATGCTTGCAGCTACATGATTCATCCCAGGGTTCTGCTGGGACCCCACTATAGATTCATGCCAATATGTCTGGGAAAAGAAAAGGTGAATGCTTGGTCTTGGAAAGGACGGGATGATCCAGGATATGAGGGAGCAAAAGTTCAGTATGTGATTTTTTTTTTTTTTTTTTTTTTTTGCACATTGTGAATTTGATTACAGTGGAAAAAGTCAAAATAATGATAAAACAATTGCACAAGGGTAATACTTCTTTATTGCCTGGGGGTGCACTTAAAACTCTGGACAGTTAAGTCGAGGCACTCAATTTATTTTCTTTGTTCATTTTTTAGGCCATAGTGCACACTGGGTATTCAGTGAGGACGTGTTAAACACATCTTTTTTAAAGCTAACGGGTGTGGTGCGCCTGGCCAAATGCTTATGATCTAGAGAGGAAATCTAATCCTCCCACACTGGAGATTGTCCTTAACTTTAAGCAACACATGAATGGAATGTGGATGGGGAGCTTTCCTCTAGAGCCACACAGATCACCCGAAAACATCCCTGCCCTTTGCAGAAGGAAATGTTCGTTATATGTTTGTTAGAGCAATGAGTGAAGGTAAAGCGTGTCTCATGACAAAAAGCCAAACTGGAGAGATATAATTCGGATATTTCATGCGCACAAAGATGGTGTGGGGCCATGACTGGGCCATGGGAATATCAGAAAGGGTTAATTCTAGTGGCTTGGAGCTGGATCATCCTGTGGCTCCTAATTCACAGCCACCACACTCAGCTGGCTTCCAGTTTAGGATATAATGGGTAAGAAATTTTTCCGTTGGAACGAGATAAAGAGCATGGGGTTCCAAAGAACAGGAATAGGGGAATAACCAGTGCTTGCTTGGGCAGAGTTAAAAAAAAAAAAAATACAAGATGGCAGGAAAGCAGTACATGGCCTGCTCAGATGGCAAAGAAGAAATAAACCAGCAGTAGAAGTGGAGGAGGTAGGGGGTGGGCGAGGGAAATGAAGTGAGTGGCTGGCGTTTATGGATAGCAGATGTGCCGCTGTGGAGTTTTGGCCGGGGCCAATCACGCCTGAGTCCCACACAGGCTGGGTGGCACCGGGTGAGAGTGAGGTCAGCACACCGCAGTACTACAGCTCATAAAACATTAAAAGAGAGAGAGTACATCAAAACTGCATGGTGTACTAAAATACACATGGTATAACACCTCCGTATACTGGATCTAATGCAAATTTGAACATACTGACATTTATATTTTGAAAAAGGACACAAAACTCCTTGAGGGTTTCCTCTGGCATTATAAGTTATTTCCTAAAAACTTAAGGGATTAGAATATACTCTATAAATAACTGATACAGAATGTTCCATCTACGATCATCAGTTCATCACATATTTCAATGTAAGAGTAGCCTATGATTCTTAAAAACTTTCCTGGCATTCCAGCTGTCCCCTGAACTTTTTTGAGCTATCTTTAATTCCTGCCAAAAAAACTCAAACATCCTGCCATTTCCCTTAAATTCACCCTCATTCGCTGTGCAATCGACCCCACTATACATCACAGCCTTGCATTCTTTTTTTCCCCTTTTTTGTCCCCCTGGTCCTGACTCCCTGGTTCTTGGTTCCTGGGGCCTGGCCAAGGCGTGTGTCCCTGGAGGAGCCAGAGAGGAGATGGAGAGAGAAAGGGGGCAGAGCAGGGGCCGAGAGACAGACTCCAAAACCACAGCTGCAGCAGCCCTGCCTCGCCTTGCCTTCCCTTCCTCTCCTCTCTCTTTACTTCACTAAGCAAGGAACTGGCCTGGCATACTCCCCAGCTCTGCCATTAATCAGAGGAGAGGAGAGGGGTAGAGTGAGTGTGTGTGTGTGTGTGTGTGTGTGTGTGTGTGTGTGTGTGTGTGTGTGTATGTGTGTGTGGTGTGTGTATGTGTGGTGTGTGTGTGTGTGTGCGTGTGTGTGTGGTGTGTGTGTGTGG
>JAOTRN010000051.1:13268455-13281173 GCA_028566695.1 Bagroides melapterus
CTTCAATGCATCCTGATCAACCCCATCTTTATGTGCCGCGTTTTAATGTTTATTACTATTAAGCCGGACGTGTTTGCCCCTGTTAACATTTTTTTTTTTTTTTTTTTTTTTTTTTTTTCAGGTCTTATTTAACGGGATTTAGTAAAGCAAACATTGTTGATCTGGAAAGTGATTATTAGGATTAAGATTAGGACCGTTTAGGCTATTTTGATAATTAACATTTTAGGAGTTCTAAAGTAATTGCAAGGTATTGTTATGTAAGGTATTTGACACTCAGTTATTGGTGGTTTATTTTAGGCTGGGGAAGAGACACATTCGTCTAATCACAGTTTGTAAGGCGCGCATGGGACGTGCAGGAGGATATAAGTGTTTACGCGTGGAGTTCAAACAAAGCTTTTTAAACATGATTTACTTATGCTACCACTTCCCTTTTTGACTCGACGCTACGAGCGCCTGACAGAACAGAGGGGTTGTTTAATACCTTAATCGACAAAAAATGACAAGCTATTATTCTTTTTATTCAAATTTTATTGGTCATATTTGGAAAAAGGCAACTTTCTCTCTCTCTCTCTCTCTCTCTCTCTCTCTCTCTCACACACACACACACACACAGACACACACACACAAAGAAAAAAGGCATAATAATTTGTCATGAATTTTTGTGTTTTGGGGTTGCCCCCAACACTGTCGGGAACGCTATGGCCCTTTCACCCTTCACTTTATTTTACACCTGCAAATGATGAAAAATAAGGAAAATTGCTGAGGAAAACCCCTAGTTGTGGTATTTTTTCACGAAAATGGACCTGGAAAGAAATGCACAGAGAGGACAATATCATTGTCACTTGTGTCCGTGACCATCGCAATACAATAACCTGTATTACATAAAGGCGTTGTATCATTAAGATTTAAAGTTGTATGTATATAAACACGTTTTCTTAGACGTACATATTTGTATCGGATTTTGATATTAATTCTGGCAAAATATTATTCATTATTCCTATTCTGAAATGCTTAAAACGTACTGTAGCCTAATGCTTTAAACCATGCTGCAAATGGTGAACATGCGTTTTGTGCTACAGGTGTACTCTTGACGAAACGACACATGATTAACATTTTCCTATCTAGGTTCTTTTTTTCGTGCTGAGACTTGCTTAATCTTGCTTGTTATTTCTGCATAAATTGCATCTTAGTTTTGCTTTAATGTTTGCAAGCTGTTTGTTTTGTACCAGACTTTACTTTCCACTCACAAAAGTTACCGTTTTACCGTCAGAAGTCGGATAAGTGTGAGAACTGTTTTAGGAGTTTGCCACTGCGTATCTGTACAGGCGCACTTTCTTAGCTGCGCGCGCGGTAAAGAACTTCGTGCGGCATATCGCCTCTGTGTCCGGAGTTCAGCTCCGTCTGTAGGGAAGTGTGAGGGAAAAATCCCTACATCTGATTGTCAGTTTTCACTCATGGCATTTTGACACGATTACGTGAATCACCCCGACCTTTAAAGTGAAAGACAAACAAAACAAAAATCCCAACCAAAAACCAAAAGAACTAACAGAAAAACAACGCTCCATAACATACGGCGTACGTTTTATTTTCTTTAGTACATTAATGAAAAGTTTACAGTATCATATAACTGAACGGAAAGCATGTACTAAAACATTAAGGGAAAAAATTAAAATGAAGCATATAAATACAGACTTCCTTATTCCTCCATAAAAAAAAAAGCGAACGTGCAAAGATATATACAAAGAGAGGATGAACTAATGTCGGGATGACTATGGCTGACCTTATTTATTTAGCTGCTGGTTTCCCATCACTGAAGTCAAGCCCTAGGGGACCCCAGAAATCTGTTTTATCTTGTATATAAAATACACGTACGCTGTAGCAGTGTTTAAACAACACATCCTGGTAAATGCACAAGTTATATAATAGGGATTTGCACATCTAATATAGACGAGTCAAGTTATTTTTGTTAAACCTGGTAATAATAATCATTTTACATACAATGCTAATAAAGATTAGTTTGCACCCCAGCTCTGTAATTCTGATAAGATTTACAGTACGTGCATCTGTAGTTCCTTATTTGACCGAGCTAAAAGGGAGCTGACTGTCCTATCTTTTACTGGACACATTTTTGTCCCACTGGTTTATACCTGCTGTTCGTCACACTTGCAAAACCTTCACTAAGACTTTGTTTAAAACTTCACACACCACCTCTGGAATGCTTTATCATGAAGACAGCAACATGAAAACACATTTATACTGCCATTTTCCACCTATATATTTTTTTGCCTTTTCACCGTGGGTTTTAAAGATACACTTATACATATTGTGTCCCTTCTTGTTTATTAGGAGCTCAATTTTAAATATTAATTTAGACCTTTTATGGACCATGGATCGGAAATATTTTGACATTAATTTTTTGCAAAGACAGCATGAACGTGAACCGTAGGGAACACATTTGGGCAGTAAATGTTGTAAGTTATTATTATTATTATTTATTATACCTTTCATCTGTGCCAACCAATAATATATAAACTTCTCTTAGGTACTCCTCTCAAGTAATAGGCCTTCAGTTGTCTTTTCAATCAATACTTATTAAACAAGACAGTTTGGCATAAGAATGGCATCGTGAACTGAAGTGTCAGTTTACTATGCTGCTTTGGGCTTCAGCTGTACTTTGGGCTTCAGCAGCATTTTAAAAACGCAACAGTGTACTATGGTTCATATAAAGGTTATTGGATGAGGTCTGAACTTCTTTTCTTACTGTTCCAGGTGGTGGACTGAAGACAATGCTGGATGCCATGGAAGTCCCAACTCATGCTAGGCACCTCCTCTTGCAACTGAACACACAACGCACCAAAGGCTTCTTGTGCGATGTCATCATAGTGGTGCAAAATGCTCTATTTCGTGCTCATAAGAACATTCTGGCTGCCAGCAGCCTCTACCTTAAATCCCTTGTTGTCCATGACAACCTCATCAACCTGGACCACGAGATGGTGAGTCCAGGTGTTTTTAGAGTCATCCTTGACTACATATACACAGGACGCTTAAGTGAAGGTGACCCCACCTCTCCCACAGAGCCAAACATAGGTGCAGTGCTGGCAGCTGCTAGCTATTTGCAGCTGCTGGACTTAGTAGCCCTGTGCAAAAAAAAGCTAAAAAGAAATGGGAAATACCACTTACGACCCACGTCTGGGTTTCTGCCTTACACTAAAATGAGCCCCAGTGGAGTGCTGGGGGGAAGACTGCGAGTGTCTACTCCAGTAATACAGCCCTGCTTCCCTGGTGGGGTGATGAACACACAACGAGGCCCATCATTGGAGGATCTACCACCCCATTCCCTGGCCCCGCATGTAGGAGAGCTTTATGCACCAGTCCCTACACAGGGCCAGCAGCCTTACCCTCATTCTCAAGCAACCCTGCCTCCACAACCAGGTCTACGTTTGCCTTCTGCAGATAGAAACTGCTCACCCATATATGGTCTAGACCTGTCCAAGAAGAGCCCCAACTCCCAGCAGCATTCTACCCATCCTCATCTGAATCACCCTAATGAGGAGCCAGAGGGGGAACTGAGTCACAACACAAGCCCTCTTCTTAGTCCAACCGATGGCTCAGGGAAAATGGAAGCTGTGCACCACACTTCATCTCTCACCTCACGTGCTTTTCCCCTCCTCAACCAACTGCCCCAAATCCCTCGTTTTCAGCGTTCAGGTTCCCAGGGCCAGGAGGCTTACCCATGCCCCCCAAGCCCTGAGCCCTCAGAAGAACCAGGGGACCGCAGGGATGGTTCCAACATTTACCGCTGGGTAAAGAATGAGCCCTACAGTGTGGAAGAGGAAGATGAGGATGATGAAGAGGATGATAGTGGGGGCATGGGTGAGCAGGATAAAGACACACACCACCAACATTTGAATCACCACAAAAACAGTGAGGAGAAGTTGAACCTTAGTGAGGGAGGCTATGATCGGCCAATAACCTGTGATGGAGAGGATGAGAATGGGACAGGCAGTGAGGAAACAGGAAGCAGTGAAGGCAGGCCATCTCCCCCTGGTCCCCGCGGGAGGTATCATATGCCTTATGAGCCAGAGAGTTTTGGAGATAACCTATATGTGTGCATCCCATGTGGCAAAGGGTTTCCTAGCTCTGAACAGCTTAATGCACATGTGGAAACCCATGCAGAAGAGGATCTCAACCATGTGGGAGAGCTAGAAAACCCAAATTGCAATGGCACTGACAAACCCGCCAGCACCAATGGACCCACAAACCTGAACAGCACCGGCAACCTCCACAACACCTACCCAGAGAGTAAATTAGGGCAAAACTTACATCCAGTGGGCATTGGGGAAATGATTCGGCCATATCGCTGTGCCTCGTGTGACAAAACTTACAAAGATCCAGCCACCCTAAGACAGCATGAAAAGACCCACTGGCTGACCCGCCCTTACCCTTGCAGCATCTGTGGCAAAAAATTCACCCAGCGTGGAACCATGACCCGCCACATGCGTAGCCACCTGGGCTTGAAGCCTTTTGCCTGTGATGCCTGTGGCATGCGCTTCACTAGGCAGTACAGGCTCACTGAGCATATGCGCATTCACTCTGGTGAAAAGCCATATGAGTGCCAGGTGTGTGGTGGCAAATTTGCCCAGCAGCGTAACCTCATTAGTCACATGAAGATGCACAGTAGTGGAGGGAATGGTGGAGGATTCATATCTGATGGAAAACTGAAGATGGACTTCTCTGAGGGCATCTTTCCCCTAAGTAAGTATGCAGCTGAACATCTAGGCCTGAAACAGGAGAAGGCCTCGGAGCTTCTTGCACAGGCCTCTCAGCAGTTACTGGCAGATGCTAAGGCCATGGAGAGTCTTTATCCACTGTCCAAACTGACTGCAGAGCACCTAGGACTCACTCATGATAAGATGGATGTCCTGCCACTGCCACCTGCCTCTCAACAGCTACCTGTAGAGGCACGCACCATTGACCGTTACTCCCCCAGCTAGAGAGGAGACCAACAACTCTGTCTTCCATCAGAAGAGCTCAGCTGCCCAGCTAAGACACATAACAAAGTGCCTGTTGTCTGCCCACAGTATTTTAACTCTCACCTCAACTTCAATGAATCTGCACCTCAGACACAGGAGGAAAGAGACCTTTAGCCAGAAAATTACATGCAGGATGCATTGACTGTTAAAAGTGCCTTTCTCTACACATTTTGCAGTACAGCCATTTTTTTTAAAAGGGAGAACTGTTATTTATAATTGGCTCCAACCATGGACACACCTAACAGTGCAGTATTTATGTAAAAAAAATATAGGATCCTTTTTATTCAGCGAGCCAACCAGTCAATTGAAAACCAAAAAAGACATTTTTATTTATTTTATTTGTTTTTGTATGTAAGTAAAACCCAAAGAAAATAGGTTTCGAAAGAGTGTTGCAATCATACCCTTAACCTGTGTAGTAAGTGTGACTATTGTATATAGAATAATTAACAAAGCACATATGAACAATTTTCAGGGCTTCTTACCAGGACGGAAAAGGGATTCTGGGCTAAAAGAGAAAGCTGCCTCTTTGGAATTGTATGATAATTGGAGGACTTTTTGGAATACTGGATATCTCCTTTAAATCAGTTTCCTGCTTTGCTGAGTGGCCCAGCATTCCCATACAAAAGGGAACAACTACGTGAAGCCAGTAATTGTTCCAGCACTTTGGTAAAGTGACTTAAGCTTATCTATGCATTGATATAGTAAGTCCCATTTTGTAGAGAGAATATCCAGAGTGTCATTATATAGTTTGAATTATTTTACCTATTATAACCCACCTTCTTACAAGTGCCTTTATACTGGTTGTTTAATGAGGAATAAGCAAACACATTTGAGTGCACCACTGACATATTATTGTGCATATTCCAATCATGCCAGTGATCCATGGTGGTGAATTTATGTGCATCTGGTGAGATAGAGTAAGCATGGGTGTTGCCTTTAAAATCGGGTAATATTTACAATACAGCATTGCAGCCCAAACATTCTTCAGGAGAACACAGTGAACCCATTAGAAAAACTGTCGAGCCTCAACAACACTCAAAACCAAACAAATAGCAATCGAAACAAAAGCATTTTTTTCTAGATCCAGTGTATATAAACTCTATCCAAGTAGCTCACATTATTTGATAAATAATGAATCTAATAGCATTTAAAGTAAACTTCCATAATCAGAGTATACATCACAGGGAGCTGCATGGGCTAACCCACGGTGTTGTTGCTTTCAGGTTAATATGTGAAGCTGTTAATGTGACAGCCATGAAGATTAGACATAGGGCACTCTCCCTGACACTGATAGCATGGATAAATCTCAGCACTCTCCCTGCAGCTGCTCCACTAAGGATAAGCCCTGTGAAATCCCCAATTCTCTCAGTCTGTTCGTGCTGTCTGTCAGCCTGATCCCAGATTTCATGGCTGCTAAGCAGTCTTGTGATGTACACACTGCCTGGATCACCCCTACTGCACATCCAAACACCACCTGCCTGTAACATACAAACAGCAAACCAAATTTTGTCTTTAAGACATATTATGTCTTTTTATGTGACATATCAATATTATTTATATGCACCTGTACCTTATACGTATTTACCAATGATACTGGGAATTTTCCTTTTTTTTTTTTTTTTAAGAGGGGGCTTTGTTGACCACTATTGACATTTACAACCTCAAGAGGTAAATGTGAAGACTTACTTAAGCCATGAATGCACTGTGATAGGACTAATAACCCTCCCAGCCTTAATGAGCATACTGAACATGTTACAATATTGTAGGCAACTTCAGTACACTGTCTTCTAGAGACTCTTTCTGTAGCATGTCATCATGTTGATGTTTGTTTTGGTTACATTTGATCGATTGACTCTTAAACCAAAGTGAAGTGAAACTGGTGCTTACCTCAGGACCTGACCCATCTCAGTATGGGGACAAAAAGTTAGGAAATAGCTAAGCATACACACACACACACACACACACCCTCTAAAGGCAGAGTTGTCCTCTTCAAATCTGTGGTTATTTCAAGAATATGAAAATGTGTACATGTTGTCAATTTTTACAAGAGTTTATAATTATTAACAATGTTTCTGAATAGTTTACTTGACTCTCTTCTATTTTTTCACGTTTTTCATGGATATTTCTTCATGAGTACCTGTAAATATTCCTGTGTATACCGCACAATTCTGAACACACCCTCTTCCCTAGCACAATATTACTCATTAGTGTTAAATGCTATGCTGTATATAAAATGCGATGTGTTTATCAATAATTCGCTGCAGTGATAAACACTGGGGTTGACTTGGTAAAGAAGAAGCATAGTTTCTAAAGTTGACTGACCCATGTTCGGGTTGTGACTGAAGGAGCTTCAGCTGAAACTTGGCAATAAAGCAGGACTGGGTTCCCACTTAGACTTTGTATATACTGACTATTAACCACACACAAGTAACCAGCACGTTTGGGCCTAAGAGAAATGCTGTGATTTCCTAATACATTTTAAGTGGATAGCAGGGATCCAGACACACACACGCACGCACACACATGCACACACACACACAGACAAACAATGGAATACAAATCTACTGACTCAAGTCTATGAACAATATTACTACAATATTACTACTATTATAATAGTGACATCTGTGACTGCAGACATATTAATGCACATAGAAGATGTGGATTTTTGTCCTGGGGATATAAATCTAACACTCCCTGTTTCTGCCATTCATTAAGCACCTCTGGTCTCTTGTGGAATATCTTTCTTGCTATTTTACACAAATTTTTTATACCCATCCAAAAACGCACAGTAACTTGGGATAGTCCTTAGGGAATTGGGCACATGTACGCTTGAGAAAGGTGACATGGCTACTTGTGTATTAGCCTGGGTGAGTTCTTTGAGTTAGCAGAGAGAGCATTTGTGTGTTTCAGGGAATGAAGTGAACTTAGGGAAGCCATCTTGGTAGTAGCAGTGAGCAGGATGCATAGTGTGGTTCTGTTCAAAACCAGATAATGCTAGTAGAGAGCAGGAGAGATGGAGAGAGAGAGAGAGAGAGGGAGGAAAAGAGAGGTTAGCAGAGGTTGGGATTCCAAATCTTGTATTGATTATGGAAGAATAATCTATGACTCCTTTCCATTCAGAAAAGAAGTGCAATGTCTGGGCTGCTTTACATTTCCTTTTGCTTCATTTTCTTTTTCATGCCTTTTTAACTCTGGACAGAGGCAGTGTTTGACAGTTTACAAAATGTTGTTAACTCTCTGGTCGCTCTTCTTATTCAGAGTTGGCCAAGCGAAGAAAAGCAAAGCTTTGGAGATGAAGAGAAATATGTGGAACAATACACTGTACTAACCATACTTCAAAAACTGGTCCAAAGGAAATATTCCTCTCAGTCTGAGGAAGCTCCCTCAGCTAGAGCAGAAACCAAAGCTTACTGAAGCCAGCCTTAAAGTTCATATGGACAGAATCTACTCAGCAGAAGAGTGGTATAAACATCCAAATCAAGTGTATTACAGTGTTACTGCTGGTGTTTAAAACATGGTCATTGTGATCCCACTAAACTCTTAATTCTAGCTGGATTCTGTGGTTTAAAACGATCACATTCAAAGAACACATGCAGAGGTCATTTTATCAATCACAGACCACAAAGATTCTTAGAAATGTCTTATTCATATTATGCATCATATAGCCCACAATGCACCTGTTAATTTGATTTCAGCATGAGAGAGCATGTGCTGAAAAAGTGCATGATCCTTGACAAACTTTATTGTAGTCAGCTGTCTCACATTGACTCATAACGAAGGCATATTTCGGGATAAATCATTGCCTCATGATTGTTCCTGCTCTGTTGCTAATCTCACCACTCCCTCTCTTCCTACCCACACCATCCCAGCTTCTCCCAGACTAACTCAGTGCTTTCTTTCACTTCCCTGGTAGCACCTTGGATCCCTATGCACTCCCTCCCACTGGCTGACCCAGAGCCCTGACCACAAGCCCACGGCCGCACCTTCTGATGAAGTGGCGTCCAGCTGCTCTTCTTGCTTGAAGAAGACAGTTGTCTAAATGTTTATGTGAAAAACTAGTTTCTTTTTCTTCACACCCCTATCAAGTTCCATGATAAACATGAAGGCATGTGCTAAAATTCTCTGTGGGGCTAGATCAGCTAAATAAACAGCTGACGATGCTATCATCTCGTACTTAGGTCCTATGAAAATGTGTCATAGCTGTAGATAAAACAGGGATCTCTGTGATTGAAGAAAAGTCTAAAATAATAAAAGGACACAAGGGAGAATGCACTCAATGCTAACATGGAGTACACAGCGAGCGCACAATTCTGTCCTGTGTGTTACTGTAGGAAGAGAACCTGGAAATGAAATGAGAGAATTTCAAAGATATCAGAGGTCTGGAGTTTATAGAGAGACAAGATTAATGTGCTTTTCTGTTTCACCTCGGGTAACTTGTCCTCCTGTGAGACAGGTTTGGACTCTTTAATTTGGCTCTTGGTATTTTTTTTGAAGGACAAAGTTCTTTCAGGTGGTATAGTAAAGCTCCTTTTCTTGCAGAGTAACACTGACTGACTGCATAGTCCGTTGTGCTTGCATTTCCATTTCAAACTTTGTTCCATTAGAGTCGGTATCATGTTACTTGGCCTTAAATTATTATCCCCATCTTCCCACAACATGAACTGGTTGTCTACAGGCTTACAGCGAGTCTGGGAATGGCTCCTTTATGGTGTTCGGTGTGTTGCACTTGCACTGCTGAACATTTTGCAGCTCTGAAATGGACAATAGAGATTCCTGATTAGCAGATTAGATAGAGTCTATAAAAAAGCTACATGAAAATAGAGCAGCTATGCAGAGATGTCTACATTGCCCTTAAATTCATTGGACTTGAGTGCAGCTTTAATTCAGCCAACTGGGGAATTCGAACATGTAAACAAAGGAAAAGTTTAACACAAGGAGAATGGCAGAGCAGAGTGCCTGATTTTATCGCAATGCTGATAGTCATGCGTGACCACACACATGCACACGCACAAGCACACACACACACCCCATACAGCTGGATGGCAGACAGCCCTGTCACTGCTCTGTGTTCCAGATTAGGTCAGATTTAATTAGGCTGCCCAGCTCCTTTTGGAGTGTCACTTTGAATTTAAAAAGCCATTACTAAAATGCAGACTGTGTTACTGATGGGGTGAAGCAGAAATCAGACCAGCCAGAACACTGCTGAGACATCTGGACACTCTGCACACACACCTATATACAAGTTCATATATGTGGCCACACACACGCACACACACACACTTATTCAATAATGGTTCAAAAAGCCATAGTTATAAAACCAAAAGAGGGAAAGAAGTGGCATGACTGAAAGATAAGTGAGCCAGTGCAGAACTTAGATATGTTTCAATGGCCTGAATCAGTCACTGTAATAGAGAGAAAGGAAAAAATAACATATTGTGGATGTTCCCATTGCCTTCCAGCCAACTAACACACCAGCATGTCTGCTTTGATTTCAAGGGTCAACATCACTTTTTGTTCTGAACTTATTTCAAATCTAACACAATTTAACACACAACTTTAAAGTGTTTTTTTCTTGCAAGATTGATGTGACTTCACAACCAAAAAAACAAGCAATACAAATAAAACCGAACAGTATTTTTTTACATTACATTGCCAATATTGTTTTAATTTTTTTTTTTTACAAATTGCTTTTAGTGAAATGAATGTATTTATTGCATGTCAAATGTTTTTTTTCTATGTTTTTTTAAAATACAAAATTCAATTGTGGGATGTCATTATTTTTGATTAGGCTTTTAATTGTTTTAAAAGCCGTTGGGAATTTTATTTTTGTTTGCATCTGTACTCTAAATCATTTTGGCAATAAAATGAGTTGCATAATGGTTTCACAAAAGCAAAGCTTGGTCTCCTTTATATTATACAAATGTTTTTAATTTTGGCACATTTATTATTACATCACATAATATAGAGAGATAAACTGAGAAGTGTATGTGTGTGTGTGTGTGTGTGTGTGTGTGTTTGGGATAGTACTGGAATTTTCCTTAACACAGCAGAGTTCAGTACAATAGTGTTACAATTATTCTCCTGACAAGTCTTAAGGAGAATAAGAGAATTTTTTTAAAATCATACACCTAAACCTCAGCCTCACAGTGCAAAACGAAATATTTTGGCTCTTACAACTCTTACAGCGCATCCATCTTATCAATTTAAAAATAAACATCCACACACTGTCAAAACTGTCATGTATTGCTATCATCATGTGAACATTTGGTCTCCACAAAGAGCTAAATACATTCCCGCAAACACAAAGATGAATGGCAAAAAATACATTTCATGAAAACATCAGAAACCTAATCATATCCAGGACTCTGCCACGTGTAGAGTATTGAGCTAAGATCTAAAAAAAGAGAAAAAGACTCAGTCCAATGTCAAGAGCTATAATGAAGTCATAAAAAGTTTATAAAAACAAGCAGGGGCAGACTTGGGGGAGAAATTCCAGGAGCTTCACCAGAATTAATGTTACAAAACGACAGCACTTAAAGCCTGAAGATTGTGTCTGTTTCAGAGCTACAGCCAAAGATACAGAGCTTCGAGTGTTTAAGCCAATTTGTGCAGATTAGAACAGGTTTTAAAGATGCTGCACATTTTTGAATCGGCAAATGTTCTTAGTCTAGAATTTTACTTAAAGATGATTAGTTATTCATTACCTAGCTTATTATAGTGCTTGATATTTTTTTAAATATTGTAAAAACTACTCTTAATCCAGACCAAAAGTATATTTCTTTCACTGCATATTTTCACCTACAGTATTAGAGATGATTCATGTCCAACCAAATTTATTTTTAGAGACTTAAGATTCACAAAAATTAAACTTTTATTGTATTGTATTGTACTTTTATTTATCTGTATTCTTTACATCATGGACAAATGCTGTAGGTTGCCTTGTCTCTATGTCTTATTAGACAGATTGTCTTCATTGATGGCAACATATAGAGAAAATCTTATGTAAATGAGCTTCAGGGCTGTTGGTCTTGACCTTGGCTACTTGGGAAATGATCCATAATGCACCTGTCTATTTGTTTTTCTATATCTCAATAAAATAACACTTACTGCAGTACCAATAATTTCTTATATTACAAATACTAACTCAGACGGTTACATTTTAGCTGGCTAACTGCTCACTTCCCCATGCCATTAACAACAGTTGATTTTAGGTACTTTGTAACCTGTGTTTTCTTTGTAAAATATACACGACTAAAAGAGTCCGAAGTAACGATGATTAAAATGAATATAACACCAAATGAAAAGTTAAATTGAGTGCTCGTTGATTTAAGGTGAGGTTATAGGCCATGAGAAATTAAACATGATTGCTTTTCATTATATACAAAAGAGAGTCTCATTGCTAGGCCAGTGCTCAGTGCCCAGCCTGGCTCTTCCCATCTGAAGGAATTATGCCAGTGGGTCATTCTAAATGAAATGCCAGGGGTCATAGGTGTCTGGTATCGGGCAGCAAGTGGTGCCACTACCCACTTCAGGCTTGCTAATGTCAAAGTGTGTGGACTGATAGTGGCTGACCATGATGCCCTCATGCCACTCTGACTTGTCAACAAGATATATATATATATATATATATATATGTGTGTGTGTGTGTGTGTGTGTGTGTGTGTGTGTGTGTGTGTGTGTGTGTG
>JAOTRN010000051.1:13330961-13343317 GCA_028566695.1 Bagroides melapterus
GGAGACAGACATGGGGTCGAACACATGGTCAGGCAGTATGCCAGAGAGAGAGAGAGCGAGAGAGAGAGAGAGAGAGAATGGGAAATGCGAGAGAACTATTATAATTTCCTCCTGTGCCAACTCTTTATCCAGCCCATCAACACACTGCACAACCACAGCCTGGTCATAGAAACACCTCTTAACACCACTGACTCATACTTCAACACTCTGTGAGGTACTTTTATTGACTCATGTATTAATGCAGCTAAATAATATCATGCTTCTAGCCCTGACCTTAACTCCAACCTTACTAACCAAAAGGAAATCTTTTTTTAAACACAGACAGTTGACAAATTAAAGGAAAAACTGGTGGCTTTCTTATGCAGTGGGGGCATTTTACTGTCAGGGTCAACGTTCTTTTGATGGATCATCTTTATCCTATAATGAAACATTTCTATACTGATGGGAGTTGTCTCCAGGATTAATCAGTGTCACCATATTCAATAAAATCATGACAACGTTGTTAATCATATTCACAGTAAGCAGAACAGAGCTGAAGACCATCATCCAAACACCAAATTAAGGAATGTCTTTGGATATTTGGAAGAAAATTGTTTATTTCTCCAAGATAACTACAGAGTATAATAATCAGTAATAAGTAATATGTATGACAAGGTGCAGTGAGCTCTTTTTTCATGTATTCAGCCATAATGGGACTAGAATCTGTACAAAAAAATTAAAACATTTTATATACAAATCATGGCATGCAAAGCTAAATATTCAAAGGCACTTAAAAGCATTGCACTTCTCTCCTTTATAGATGTACATTTGAAGACGGACTGTGTAAAAAGTGGGAAGTGGGCACAAAAAAGGGTGGAGAAAAAAGGAGTGTTGTTTACTAAACTTTGTGCAGCTTTTAGCGGTGACCAGTTTTGCGCGTGATTCTACCTCCTCCCAAAAATCAGTGTAAAATTCCTTACTCAGAGGAATATAAACAACGCTGCTATGTGCCATATGAGTTTTCATATACTTCTGGACTGCTGGCTTTTATTTTTTAATTTTTATTTATGATAAAATCTTTCACTGCACCCTCTAAGTATCTGCTTTTCTTTACATTTCGTTTACAGAAGTATCTGCTTTCCTTTCTTTAATTTTTTTCCTCATCTGTAAAAGCTAAAGGCTAAAGAAAAAGAACATTACAAGATACAGTAATTGCAGAACAAATATACAAAATTGCAAAAACAATTACCTGATGCTGAGCAAATAATGTCAGTGTAAACAATGAGTGCGCTGCAACATTTATTATTAGCATTACTGTAACAATTGGAAGCTTTAAAATCATAATGTGTAATGTACGCTGTGAACTTACACTGTATAACTGTGTAAGTGTAATAATTCCATTGTTTTTTAAATCATATTTCTTAAGGGTTTACTCTGAAATATTTTCTTTATGGAATATGATCACTTTCAGTGAAACCTACTGCACATGTATTTTGCAGTAGGCAAGGTGAGAAGAATCAGTAATATCACATCCTTCTGCTGCAGAATTAATTATTTAATATTTAAAAAAAAGTAGAGAGTTTCTGGGTGTCATGAAGTCAAACATGAGCAAAGTATGGAATGAAAATGCAATGTTGAACTAATTTCTAAAACATATACATTCTGTCTGCGTGTCTTGAGTGCACTAAACATGCATTATCACTCAGAAATAGTGGAGGGAAGGATATCCTTAAGAAGACGAAGAGAGTGAGCAGACTGATATGCCTAGAGGAAAGAGTGTGCAAAAAAAAGGGAAAATACTTTAGATATCAGGAGGAGGATGGAACGAATTGGGGCGGTCAATAAAGCAAGGCAAGGCAATATGTGGTTATTAAAGTTTGCTGAAAATTCACAGGAACAGGAAATCACAAGTTATGTTTCATGACCTTTTTCAAATCTCAACACAATTTTCAATTCCACATTCTCAGTGCTTCTTCTACACAGGCTTAACCAGACGAAGCCTGGAGGGGAGGATGTGCCGGAGAGGAAGACAAGAGTGAGGATAGATAGAGACAGAGGAAAGGGGGGGGGTCGGATGGCTGCAAAGAATGAGAGTGAGAGCGAAACACAGAGAGATATGCTAGACATCATGATGATGACTGAGTGGGGCAAAAAAAACACAGGAAGTGATAGAGACAGAACTGGGGAGCCTCAGACACAAAAAGTCGAGGTGTTGTGTGGACGTGTGCGTGTGTGTATTGAGGGAGTTCTAAGTGTGGGAAACGTGTGTATGGCTGACTGGCTGGCAGCGCCGAGGACTCTATGTCGTCAGCTTGGGCCTGAGAAGGAAATGTGCAAGGGATAAGGCGGCCATGTGGCAGGATGTTATGGATTTCTAATTAGAGCAATTCATCTGTCAGCGAGGCTGCGCTTTCACTGTAGCTTTCACTGGGCTAACTGGCCTGGAGGCTCAAATCACACACCAGCATCTGCCACATACTTTGCTTGCACTGCTGAACATGGCATAACCTACCCACTCTCACACCAAACACAGAAGGCCTGGTTTACAAGTGTAATACTGATAAAAACTGAGCCAAACAAAACCAGTGGAATGCATGGAGAAGATTATTTCCAGGTACAAGGTATATGCTAACAATAATGATAAAAATGTGCATGAACGTTTTTAATTTATATATTTACACACTCACTCACACACACACACACACACAGGTTCAAACTGGTCAAACTGATTATATGCCATATTAATAAATCGTATGCCATTTTGTCACTATGACATAACTCTATAGTGTCTCACTGTTGCTAAGCCATATCTATGGATAATGCATATGCTATTCTGTCACTCGGTGTAGTGCGTCATATCAACAAAGTGTACGTCATTCTGTCACTAATCACAGCTGTAGAGGGTAGTGTCACATTGCAATGACATATCTATACTGACTAAGTCGTTCTATGACTCTGAAACACTCTATGTCTAAATGTTTTGGCCAACTGAACATGCCAACTGGGCATTAACATAGTTAACAGAGTTTGTCTCTCTTTTGCTGTTATATCTGCCTCCACTCTTCTGGGAAGGTTTTTCACTAGTTCTTGGTGTGTGGTTGTGGGTATTTGTGTTTTATTCATCCACAGAAAAGCTAAAAAAAAAAAAAAAACAGTTTGGTCTACTTATTTCTAGCGAAGTGAAATCTTTATGCTATAGCACTAGCATTCTGTGCAATTCCAGCTTGCACGTTTGTAGCAAGAGTTTGTGGCGCACCCACATACGGGTGTCCACATACTTTTGTCCATATAGTGCAGCTGTAAAGAGAGTCACACTGTCAATATGACATATATAGACTATGGCATTCTGAGACTATGACAAAGCTGTAAATTGTATGCCATTCTGTCACTTATTTAAAATAGTTATAGAACAAGTCACAATGTGGCAGATTGTCAATATGATGTCAGTTTGTCTCCCTACTGAGCCTTAATAAAAATCTAAATCTTATGGCATAGCATATTAGACACATGCGATCTGGCTATAACTTACTAAAGTGGAAACCTCACTGTACACTACTCTTACTTATAAGCAGAGATTAGTGAATATATTCATAACACTAACCATAACCCTATGTTATATATTTAGAAGCCTCCTCCATACACATACACACTTCATTCATTTTTAAGGAACCAGTGACAGAATGGATTTCCAGAACAGCCCAAAGAAATCACATGATGAACCTGAACTTAGATCATCTGACTGCACAAACCATTACACACGCACACACACATACACACACACATACACACACCACACACACACATAATAGGTGAAAGCTATAGTTATTAACTGACTTCAGATATTAAAGTAGACAAAAAGGAGAAGCAGAACCGGGGTTAAAAGGGATTTTATTAAAGCTAAGGCAATAAAAATTATTCAACTCATAACATTATATTAACACACACACACACACACACACACATTTTTCACATTTCACTGATGCTCAAATTGTCTTTGACTTTTGGTAAAAGACGATTTTGATATATTTGTGTTTGAAATTCTCATGATTGCTATTTCACTCATGAATATTATTTTAACATCATTTATATTCAGCTGGTAGTCATCACTGCATGCAATAAATATTACTAGGCATCCAAATACTGTAAACCAAGTAATAATTTCATAACAATAATAACAATCATTGAGAAAAGGAAAATATGCAAAGAAAATATAAATACACAATGTAAGATTTTACAGGGTTTAGTCCAGGAAGTCACAAAGATTGAAATGGCATTGTAACATTTATTTAATAAATGTATACTGGGCATATGGTTATGGTAATGATTAGTGAAATATAACAAAAAAAAAAGTTTAAATGTTCTGTTGTGGGTTTATCATAGAACTAGAAGATAAGATGAAATAATCAGGTTTACTGTGGTTGATTCAACGTGACAAACACATACCACTAAAAAGCTGCACCTCAGTATGTATCATTGTCTTAAAGATGACACAGTTTATGTGAGTAAAAAAGACACAAACTCAACACAACTGTAGAAGGTTGGAATGGACCAAGATCCCTGTAAAATGCTTCAACACTTTGCTGAGTCCATGGTTGACTCTTTGTCAAAGAAAATCGCAACACAGTCTAGCAAGGCATCCCTGAAATTTAGTGGACTTTACACACTTTACTGTGTGTGTGTGTGTGTGTGTGTGTGTGTGTGTGTGAACGGGCCCACAGCCTGCTGGATCTTCGCTGAGGATCATAGGAACTCTCCATTTAGAAACTGAGGAATGGAACAAGAAATGGACGAGGGCTCTGTGGAATGTGTCCATGTAAAAGAATTCTCCTTTCGTCTCTCCTTTCTCTTTCGAATCCTTTTCTCGATTTAAGACGCTCTGTCCAAGAAATTCCAGAAAAGCAAGAGGAGAGACAGAGTGTGGGGAGAGGGGTGGGGGGGCGTGCGAGACCGGGAACACAGAGCAGCGGCCGGGGGGATGTTTAGATAGGTGCAGGCTGCCACTAGGAAGTCCGGGCTCCAACATAAACACACAGCCACACAGCCCAGCGTCCATGAGTGTGGGAGAAATCTGCCCTGAACTGCCAGAGAGAGAGAAAAAGGCAGAGGGAATGAGTGTGGGGGAGTTGGGAGGATGGGTATACGGCCACTTACAGATCCCTGCAGAACAGTACATGCATCTGATGTTGTCCTCACTATCTGTTTTTCTGCTTCTTTCTCTGGCACAAGTAATAAACATATCTTATTAAGCTGTGTCTCACAAACAAATGCTCTCATACACTAACATTCTCACTCCATCCCCTCACACACTTGCAGGTCAGGGGTCTTCTTTCAACACTGCTAAATCTTGGAAAAAATACATGGGACATTTCAGTCCTAATTACAGTGTATTTACCCCAACTCTGCAATAATGTATCGTATAAACAGAGAAGTGACCCACTATGACATTTTGTGGTACTATGGATCATCCTATAATGTCAGTAACAAACACCGCCTAAATTTGGAGTGTAGTTCTGGAGGTCAGTGTAATTTACAGTATGAAGAGCTATCTATGTCGAAATCAGAAGTAAAACAAAGGCAGTGTGAACTACACAGTAAAACAGTAGTTGACTGCTTCATATGAAATATTCGAATAGAATTACATTTAAAAGCTGACATTGCTTAAATAAACTGATCTTTCCTACCATGACTGCATCAATAATTTTGCCACTCAGAGATCTCAGGATGTGGTATGAGATACCAGAGGAAAAAAAATCTTATTTATATATTTAAATCAGTTCTTCTCAAATTTCCCCCAAACATGGTGGATAAAAAGAAATGGTACATGAAGAAAATACACTTAAAAAAAAAAAAAAATTAACTATTTATCTAAGATAAAATGTATTCTTTTTTTTTTAAATCCTTATTTAAATCATTAAAAATGTGTTATCCATATTAGGCAAAATGTGTTAACCCATATCAGGGAGCAGTCTCATTTGTTTCACTGTTTTTCTGCTGAGAGTGGAGGAATTTCTGGCCTTAAATAAGTAATAAGATGATCATTTTATTTTTTGGTTTTTAAATCACATGATTAATTACTGTCCACTGTACTTGTAATTGTAATGATAGACTTTTCCATAAAAACATTTTTTATTTTCAATCTATAATTTTGGCAACAGAGATGTCAATCACTATATCAATCACAATATCACTGAAAATAAAAAAATGAGAGAACTTCATTTTCTTCTTCTGAAAATTTGGACTTCCTGTTAAACATGCGTCTTTTAAAATATACCAAATATTTCATATGGATGAATGCGAGGTAAAAAGAAAGATTGAGGTTATGGTTATGTATCCGCCTTGTGCAGCCATGCTTATATTGTCTTTTAATTTAATGTGTATCTGCACATTTAATTCAGTTTGCCTCACACAGTTAGCCTAATATCACTAGATTCACAGGAAACAAGCTGAAACTGTCCTTTAAAGTACTGAGATTGGTGATGCTTTAAAGACAATGTGGAATTTTATCCTGGCAGCAGGATAGCTGCAAGTTGAAGCTGAACAGTTACAGGGTTTGGGAAATGTAGTTAAACTAGACTTGTTTCCCCAGACATGCAGTTATATGAGAGAAGCGCAGGTGAAGTTCAATGTGACAGTCTGATGTATGCTGTCGCCAGCTCTGACCTGCTCTATGGAGAAGTCTCCTAGTACATTCATCTCCCAGACAGGTGTGTGTGTATGTGTGTGTGTGTGTAGACGGATGCGGGTAAAGCTGGAACGAGGCCAGACTAAGCATGTTTAGTCTGTATAGCTTTGAGAAGACCCATGTGCACAAGTCTAGGGGGATTGCGTGAGGAGAGGGACCATCACCATACTTCTCCATCCCCAGAAGATCCATTACACAGCAACTACAGTGAGAGAGATAAAAAGTCAGAGATGCAGAATGGTGATTTGTCATTGTCTGAGAGTCTTGCCTGATTCTTTACATACAACCCAGTTCTGACTGCCAGGATGACACGTCACATGCTTGAGAGAGGGGGCGAGAGGATAGAAACACACACACACACACACACACACAAGCCAGTAAACATTTACATGTCCAGTTTTTCCCGGAACAGCATCGTGACACAGCTGTGAAGCCCAGAAGCACCAAGTCTTTCAAACAAACACACTCACCCACACACAATTATAAATAAATGCCTTAGTTTTACCAGAAACACACCGTGTCATGTATTACCATTAATATGAGAATTAGAAATGTTGGTCAACACAGTGACCTCGGCTCATCCTCCTACATCCACTAGCTGTATTGAACCACAAAAACCACGAAAAATCCGAACAATCATGAGATTACATTCAAAACGGGAACACAACCTGGATCCAAATGAGTCAGCACTTCAAAAGCTTATAGCTCTTCAAAAGTTGCTAAACCAATCAACCTGCCTAGCCATCAAGCAGATGTGATAGGAGCTAGGGATGACCCAGAAACCTGAAAAGGTCTTCGCTATTCACACCACAGGATCTATATCAACTGTAACTCATCAGCAGATGCCGGCCTCCCTCGCACCTCTCACATGACACATATAAACCTTGTTTTATGCATTCAGGAAAAAAAAACATATCAAATGAATGTGAGAGTCTTTATGTAGGGCCTTATTTCCACACTGCATAGAACATGAACAGAATAACAGATATGAGATGTAAAAACAGACGTTCTAATCACAGATGCTTTAGAAGATTTCTCAGCATATGCTTCTCTGACATGTACACATTGGTTCTAGCAATATCTCATCTTTGTAGAAATGGTCATGCATCAATTTGCAAATCAAATAAAATCAAACACGTTACTGGGAAAGTACAAAAAGAGCACATTAAATATCGGGCACAAGTAAGTGATGCTTATTAAAGCACAATCATAGATAACAGTTATTTATTTTTATCTTATTGTGACAGTGATATATATTAGATGCATTACTGTTAGAAAAATGTATTTTGTCTAATGACGTCTTTATTCAATTTAATTTCTGTTTATTATTCAATTTCAGCATCTTTTTTTTTTATTTTTTTTTATCTTTTCTCCTATGTAAAGCAAATGTGCTATGCAAATATTTTTTGCCTTGCCAATGCATTAATGCCTTAATGGGGCTTTTTTTTTTTTTTTTTTTTTTTTAGCAATAATACATTTATGATAATTATTGTCACAAAGCAGCTTGAAAAAACAAAGAATCTAGCTCACTAATATACAAGCCAAAGATGCCAGGGGCAAGATATCAATGAAGGACCACATCCTTCTCTAGGTAATTTAGTGGTACCTTGGTATCTATTTTGCTTCAATAATACAGCCGTACAAGCTAAAAAAGATAAACGTAAGAAAATTTGTTACAGAATTTTTTGCAAATAAACCATTTTATAGGGCCCAAATAGGGCCCTATTTGTTATACAGCCCATGAAAATGTGTGATGTTTTTAGATGCAGTAGCTGAAATGTCGGGGTCATTATGACCCTCAAATCTGCCTGAATCTGCTGAAGAACCTGATGTTGTAATGGGGCAACAGACCCTGTGATGAGAGGCAGCTCTGAAATTGATAAGAGTCCTGTCCTGTCTCACTGTCCTAGCATTCTGATACTAAGCAATGGAGTGGGTTGTAAGAGACGTAGACACAGACAAAAAGGTGTGCGCGCACACACACACACACACACACACACACGCATACACACACACACACACACACACACACACATACATACACACACACAAAGAAAGAAAGTAATCTAGCTACCATTATAGAAAAAGTATATACATACTTATACTGGTAGTCACACATATGTACACCTCAGCTTCTGTAGTCACTGTACATACACAAACACACACACACACACACACACACACACACACACACCTTACACTCTGCATAAATCCCAGTAAACACAATAAATGTGTTCTCTCTGGACTGTAAACAGATCTGTTGAACTGGAAAAGCTTCAGAGAGATGAGTCAAGCTGGAGACATATTAGTGTGTGCTGCCTTTCAGTGCTATATCACACAGCAGGAATACACTGGCCAGGCTCGCTCCTACACAGGCTAGAGCTCAATGAGACTAGCCAGGGCTTGCTGGTTTACAATCAGTCAAACACACTGTGGCCCAGCCGGGCCCTGTGTCTTATGATCTGCTGCTCCACGCAAGACACACACACGCACACCAAGACCAAGACTGAAAAAAAGCCTCTTGCTAATGACTGTCTCATTGCCATTGCACTTAATTGAGCCAATTTGTTTTCATCATTCATTGCAAATGAACCTGAACTACTTTAGTCTAATGCATCAAACCACTGCGAGCAATTTACACTCATGGAGCTTATATGAGACAATAAAGACTGCAGTGAGTGAATGACAGCTATGCTAAGGCTCAGAGCTGATCTGCACAAGTAAACACACAAACATTTTATACATGAAGTCAGTTTTAGCTACTTGGGTGGAGATTTTAAGTGTAACCACAAGCCAGAGTCAAAATTGCAGAAAGATTGATGCTGCAGTCAACAGGGACGATTTTAAATGTAATTGCTGGGGAATTATCAGAAAACCACAAGAGGGGATGACATTTTGATGATGTATTTTATCCTGAGATGCGCTTAAACTTATGAATGTGGCTGAATTATTGATTTATTAGTATAAATCAAATATATTATTATGCAGCCTGTTTTTTTTAGATGTTTTTATACACTTTAAGCTTTAAATGAACTTATTCTAATGACAGATCATTCTGATAACTGTCCGGAAATAAATTATTAAAATTGGAAATTCTTTCATTTTACCTAACAGTTTCAAGCTTGAAAAGATATAAAAAATGTACTTACGTAACTTACGTATATGTGAGAAATACTACATAAATGTTTCTATAACCAAGCTGATTTCACATGCTAGGATGTCGTTTTTTTTTTTGGAAGTGTAGACATTTCAGTTATTTGGAAATAAGGGAGGTGTCAGTCATGTGAACGGAGGTTAAAATTCTTCATTAAATAATAGAATGTGTCATCTGTTAATCATCACTGTCTTAGTGGAGGTGTGGATAAGCAGAGAGAAGATCCATTCGTTAATTAATTCATTCATTCATATTCAGGAAACTCTTTACGGGAAGCCAATTTGTCAAAGGACATAATATGTACACACCTTGACATTCACTTAGGGGCAATTTAGAGACTCATTCCTAGGTGTATGTGGAGCAACTGTTCCATTTACTGTTTTTGGGAGATGAAAGGTAATGGGAGATCCCTGAAATAAACCTATGTGACATAGATAGAATGGGTGACATTCAGACGGTATCCACAGCTCAGGATTGAATCAGGAACCATGGAGCTATATATTGCAGGCGATAAACAAACAAATGTTTAAAAAGTCCAACTAATTCCAACAAATAACTGATGCTTTGGAGGTGGATACTACATTCCACTTAATTGCTTGTTTAGTCCCTTGTCATCTCCAGACTTGGCTACTGCTGCTTGCCCCTGGCATGTCTTCCTTGACCTGCACTAACATTTTCTCCAAATAATACAGAATTCAGCTGCCTGACTTGTCCTCACTCTTTCTAAGTTTACCAGTTTTACTTGGCTGCTGAGGTCTGTCCACATGTCTGTATTACGTAATGACAATGGTCAAATCCCACACTGTAAAGTAAACCCATTGAGCCACAAGTACCACATAACATGCCACCCTTCAAGCACCCTTCATGACAAGTACTAAAACTCTTCTGTACTGCAGTTCAGGTAGTGAAAGTCAAAGTTCCATTAAACAGTAACCATGCATTATCTACAATATGTTCTTATGTATTATGCATTTTCAATTATTTTTGATATCTTTACACTCTGGATAATCAGTAACTCTGCACTATGTACAAATATCCCACTTGGGGAACCAAGTAAGGTGTTTTTCTATTAGAAAGATTCCAAACAGAACCATTTTTAGTAGCCAGGACCCTTAATTTAAACAAAGAACCCTGGATGCACACCGGACTCCTAAAGTAATGTTGGCTCAGTGGTTAAAGTTCTAGGCTTATGATTGAATAATCTCACCCGCTTAAAAATACAATTGAAGGTGATTATCAAACTTGTTAAACATGCCTCAACATACTTTTTCAAATAAGACATATTTCATATCTTCAAGGGAGGCAAAAGGAAATGCTTCGTTTAATATTTTATATTTTACTTTGAATACTCCAGTGTATTGAAACATTTTAGTGAGTTCCTTAAGTTCCACAATACAGTCCAATGAATTAGCCATGTTCAGGCACACACTGATGTTGCACACTGCTACAAGTGCAAAGGTCACAGCCGGTGATGAATTGGTAGGATTATTAATGAACATTATATGATGCTAAACTGACCTCACTGATTGAGGTATAGCATACAGCCATTGAATGAATGAGAGAAGAAAACTTTGGAGAAAAAAAATACTTTGAGGGGGAAAAGTACTTTGAAGGATTAAATAAAAAATGTAAGAGTAAGATTTTTTTCTTGGAAATGAAACTTAAGCAGAGCACAGGTGTTTAATTTCAATAACACTCAAGTAGGGTAGAAATATGGCAAAATAATATGTGAAACGGAATAAAATTACTCAAGTGTTGTCCATGTCTGGATGAAAGGCTTCAGCCAAATGAGCAAATACAGCACAAATGAAACGGATATGGTTTCCAAGTTGAAAAGTACTTCTCTAAACTGCATCTGCCAAATGCCATAAATGTACATGCAAATATATGGGATATAAATTGCAAATGTGATTGTGTTAAAATACATTAGACAGCTCCTTTACTGGTAGAAATACAGTGAGAATGTCCCAGGTTCTAAATGTAAATCCACTAACAGGCACACCTTCTGCATGCCATCTCTTTCCTCTTGGCAGTGAGGGCAATGAGACAAGGGAGAGCTAGACAAAGGATAACGTAAGAGAGAGAAGGAGGGAGTGTTGGAATAGTGAGAAGGCAATAATTTATTCTGGAAAAATCCCCTTTTCCCTCTCCATCCCAGGTGGAGGGGGAACTTTCAGTCCCTGTGAGAGGTCAAAGGTTAGGAACAAGGGAGAGAGTTAGACAGGCAGAAAGAGTATTAGAGCAAGGATGAGAGCAGTGAGAGGAGCCACGTCTAAAGTTCTGGTCCTCTGTGCAGATGCATGTCGATGCATGCTAGCTTAGTCTGTGCATCTGTGTGTACACAGGTTCATCTGGAGCTCAACTCATACATGAGAAGCTTATTTAATATGAAAGAGCAGACACATACAATCAGAAGGGGGGGGGGGGGGGGTTGCAGGGGGCATATTACGGATTAATGCCAACAAACCGGAGAAACCCAGGGGGGGGGAGAAAAATGTGAGCGGGGGGCTTGTTTTAGTTTGTGTGTGTTTGGTTGGATTT
>JAOTRN010000051.1:13373919-13386955 GCA_028566695.1 Bagroides melapterus
CACACGCACACAGACACAAACACAAACACACACAGACACACAGACACACACACAAACACACATACACAGACAGTGGATTGCAAAAGTATTCAGGACCCTCTGGAATTCATTAGATATTTCTGAATAACAAAGGATAAATACGCATATTCTTCTGGTCTGAATTTTTATTGCAAATGCATGTTCTCTTACATTGAATTTTCAAAATCAAAATTAATTTCTGTTCATCAAGCAATGAAAATATGAAAAAGTGAAAAATGCTATATGCATAACCCCCAAATCATAAACGATCCAAGAGATCCAATTGTCTTAATGAGGACACAGTCGATTTAGAATTGTTCTTCACCTGTGAAATATTAATATAACCCTCATTTTCTGAGCAGAAACCACATCAATTGAACTGTGTTTGCCAATCTAAAGCAAGATGTGGAAATGAACAATAAAGAGACCTCTGAGGAAGTTAAAGATAAGGTACCAGGTTGGAATAGGTTGTAAAATTATTTTGAAGAGGCTGTACAACCGAGTAAGCACTGATGGTGACTGGAGTGAAGATATGTGTGTGTGTGTGTGTGTGTGTGTGACACAACAATGAGGTACTGTATTTATTCAATATGTGTGGTGCAATTCTCCAGGGACACTTTTAGATTCATCTGTAGTCAAATAACGTCACAATGCTGAGCAACACAAGGTATGTTTTAGGAAAAAGAACATCACAAAACTAACTCATTGTCAATTGCATCAAGCAGCATTTCATCAGGGTTATTTCAGAGGCCGGCACATTTGATGAATCATAAACAATCACTAGGTCCGGCAGCCTTAACGACAAACAAGTACCTGCACTATGGATGACTCAGATGAATAACATCAGCTGGTGAGTCTTCCAGTCTGAGAATCTTTCCTGCCTACTGAAAACACACACTCAGCTTTGTGAACATAGCTGAAACACAACAACACAGCAAACTCTAGGAGAATAACTTTTTACTCTGCCAGTGCTTTTCCAGCTGGACCAGCTCACAGGAAATTGCAGTAGCTGGGAGACAACATGGCAGCAATATGGTTTACACATAGCTGGAACAGCTTGCATTTGACCAATGTTCCCTAAACAAAGTCCAAGTCGTGGCAGATGGAAATGAACATGAGTAATGTCAGCGTCTGTCCACCCACACTTTACTGTATGTACTCTAATAGAACATTAGAAATAACTCACACTCATCAATGCCATGGCTCGGTGGTGGCTCAGTGGTGAAATACCACTAAAATAAAAAAAAAAATGGTGTTTTTGACTTTTTTGAACTTTATATTTTCTCAAATCCAGGAGAATAATAAAATGAATTTTGATTACTCTGATGAATAACTTGTATTGTAGTCATCTAATCCAATCACATGCTCTGTGTGGTTTGCCCTTATGTTTTTTTGTTGTATGTGTGGATTTAATTTAAAAAACAAACAAACAAACAAAAAAGTCTGTAACCTAGTGAACCAGAGTTAATGTATTCGACTTAAAGGCAAAAATAAAATTTCAAAAATAACAAACTGAATGCAATGACATGGATATGTTTCCAATGTATATGTCCTGCCCATAGGCAAAATATTTCAGTGTTACCAGCTTGGGGTTGCTCAGTGTTCAATGTCTTGCTTCCTCAGATGTGATGTCATCTGTATAGAATGTCAGAGTCCTCCATCAGTAAGATTATACAATATCATTTCACCTAACATTCAGACACATCTGACAGCTGATCAAACATGTATGGCATAACCCCAAAAACACACAGCAACTATTTTTCCAGAATATCATAATTACAGTCCACAGAAATCTTCCTCAGGCTCATGTTAGACTATTTGCTGTACTTCTTATTTAATTTTTGTGGATGTCAATATATTAAATCAAATCACAGTGCACAAGTCATTTCATGGGGACTTCAAGGCTTTGGTCTATCGATCTGAAGCTTGCGAGGGCAAAATATGAAAGCCAATGAGTAATTGAAACATGTGACACATTCATGTTGATATAAAAAAGGCTTTTTTTCAGGTTTCACTGTTGTACAACTGTACAAACAATTCAAATATAAATAAAAGCTCTTTTATTTTTAAATACAGTGCTGTAAAGCACTTTTCTGTGCAACATTTAATACTAGCTTGCAAAGAGCCAAGTACACTTGAGGTACGTTTGCTGGTTGGATGGAATACTGACAGAAAATCCCAGTATTTTAGAGCCAAATTCAAACACACCACTATGGCCAGTCATTAGTACTGGATGCATTAACATTACTGATGTAGTTTAAATCATAGCCTGCATATGTCAGGTTTTTGTTGTTTAACCTTTTGTTCAAATGGTAAGTTTTTGTGTATTCAAACTGCCAATGTGAAATTAATACATAAATATTAAATTAAAATCAGAAACAATTTAGGAAAAAGTACAAACATAATAAGCTAGCTGCAGAAATATACACACTGGTAAATTAATACTATATCAAAGTATTTTTTTAATTTAATAACCCACTTTTGGGGTAAGACTCTATTAGTGTGGCACTAATACACTTGACTTAATATTAATGTTAATATTTTAACATTCTTTTTTGCAAAAACATTCTAGATTTATCAAATTGTAAGTGCACAGTTAGCTTCAGATCATCTACAAGTTTTAGCAGGATTTGAGGTCAGGACGCTGGTTAAGTCTTTCTTGATTTAGAAGGATGTACGTATCATATCTTTTGGAATTATTATAACTTCTGGAATTAGTTTCATCTAACCATAACACATTTAGCCACAGAGTTTGGGATGATTTATTTGAGCATCGTTTTTTTTGTAAGAAGGTACTTCCATCTAGCCACCATATCCTTTGTATATTGTTTTCACAGCCAAAGAGTAATCGATACTTGTCGGATATTCCTGTAGCTCCTTTAATGGCAGCCTCCCCGATAAGTTTTTGTCTAATCGTATTATACATTTAGAAGGAACGTCCGGTTTTTGGTGACGTCACTGTGACGCTCAATTTGATCTACTTGTAGATGAATGCCTTTACAGTGTTTCATGGTAAATCAAAAGGAGAAAAAAATCTACAGAAGCAGATGATCTTCATTTGGGCTTAATTAGAACAATTCTATTGATGACAGCTGTATAATAATTACATTTGAACATGAGGATTCACATTTATTATGAACACAGCCACGTCTCCAGTTATAAGCGTGTGTGCCCATTTCTGCTTTAACTTAGATTTTATGTATTGTAATTTCACACTGACGCAGTTGTTCTGACATGATTTATCTTGTTTTGATTGTTCTTTTTTCTTCTTACAAAAATCGAGTCAGCTCAAGTGCACACCGTTATTCAAACAAAAAGGGACACTCGAAATACTCAGAATTTTTGAAATTCATGTGACTATTTCTAAGATACATTTTACTTCAGTTATTGATTACATCGTTTGTAATGATACCCTGTGATAAAGGATGGAAAGAATGGCAGAAATTTCAGCAATATGTCCATAATGTTTTGTTGACGTGCAGTAGAAGAAAAATGACAGATATGGCCACACACAGACACGACAGACACGGACAGTGACGCGCAAACAGGAACCTATCAGACTTCATGGAGCAGGCTGGTCTGTTCCCGAGGCTTCAGTTTGCCTTTTCTTGCACTAATACTGACATCTTGTGGTGAGTGTCTAAATTCTTAGCTTCTGGATCATTCTCAGGTAGTCTATAACTTTGTCAGTCGGCAGTGTTTGTTTTTAAAGTATTACTTAAAATAAAAATAATCGTTTTGTATCCAGTGTTTGCCATTACTTATTTTCTTTAAATCTTTATAATTTACAGTTTTAAAGATGTAAAGAAAATAAGTTTTTTTTCATTCTTAATTGTTTCACGATACAACAAAATCTATATCATCATTACAAGTTAGTTGCAAAAGACAAATCAGGTTTCTAGACTGTATGTTTGTGTCTTAATGATTGAATTGATCTACAGTTGGTTAAATAACTACAACTGATCAGACCTTAAGTGTCCTTAAGTGGTCCCTGTTTAAAACGTAATTTTGCTTTAATAAACTGCCTAAAGTAATTAATTTGGCATTTTGAATGAAAGCCATTTCTCTGTAAAGCAATTTGTTTGCTGAATTACATCATTACTGAGTTCCCCACCTGATCCTCAGCTTTATAACTAAATTTAAACCACATTGCTGTTGATCTTATTTGGTTATAGCACATTAATAATCTTGCACTCTCTTTTGTCATCATATAGATACATAAAGCACATGACAATAATCTTCAATCTTTAATAGTTCTGGCAAATCACAGTTGTGTATTATTGCAATCACTGTAATAGTTATTCTATAGTTACAGATAATTCATATGAACATGTATGGTGGACATTCCACACAATCTAAACCTAATGATAAATGGATTAAAAAGATATGTTTATGTATTAAAGAAAAACTTAATCATTGATGTGGTAGGAGAAGCAGAAGTCTCATGTGTGAGCGCTTAGTAACGGTCAGTAAGTTTACCACCTTGCACAGATCAGGTTTTTACACTTAGCAGAATTATGAAAAGCTGTGTTTAATGTCATATAATTTAATGTCAGGAAAAAGAGGCTGTTGAGGGAACGTCTGTTTATACTGTATCTACTATAATGTAAGTGATGATGTATAAGTTTCACAGATGTTTCATCACATAAACTGAGAAAACACACAGCACGTCCTTGACTTTCTTTAATTAATTTAAAAAATGTAGTTGTCGGCAAAATGCTGTGTTATGAGTGAAAGAAAATACTTTGGGACATACTGCAGTTAGAAAATACTTCAGGGTAATAAAACATGAGTCCTTATACTATAAGATATCAGATATAACATCAGATAAAAGAATTAGTGGTATCCATTACATGTTTAGACTGGACATGGCATTTGAAGAATAAGTCTCCTTAATTGCTTGCTGTTATTTCAGAAGTTCAGTCTTTAAAGAAATAACCAATATAACCAATTTAATTTTAAAGCCCCTTCATAGCTACAGACTCAGAAGAAATGCACAAACGTAGACTTGAATTAGATATTAATTAGACATTTAGGTTTAGATATTGGATATGGAAATAGCTTGAAGTAATATATTCTTACATGTATTCATATCATGTCAGTGTCAGTGAGCTGGAGCTCATGTAAGCACTTTGACTTTGGCCACACTGATAATGCCAACCATCTACAACTCTGATTAATGAGCAGTAACAGGTCAAGTCTACGCCTCAATGAGTCTTTAAGATCACATGGACTGTGAGAGAATGTTAGTAGACAGACAAGAACTTAATTTCAGTTTCAGGGGAAATGCATTTATGGGAGAGGTTATTATTTTTTTCTAATATGGGTTTTACTACTAGGACCTTTTTTTTTCCGTTTATAATGATGTATAAGAGCAGTAATGAAATTGGTTTAAGTTTCTGGCTAAAACCTATTTGGCCTTGTCACAAATTAGAAGTTGTCAACATGCTGATTTAAATCAATACCACCAGAAAGAACAAGCTGAATTATACCGTCTAGTTGCTAATGGTTGAAATTTTATTTTTTAGTCAAGCCCATCTGGACATAAATTCAGTGTAAAACGCAGCTGTTTAATCACTGGACGCTGTGTGTGCTCTAGTTTCAATATATACTTAGTTTGCATTTTTGAAAGCTTATAATACTATTTCCTCAGTATATTTGTGTACAAAGTTCAGAAAAAAAGATTTGCTCATGCACTAAAATATATCTAACAAAGTGATAGAAGGTGCACTGTGTAATCTGTAATAAATCATTACGAGCAAATTCTTTATATCCTGTAAGTTGTGAGGTGCGGTCTCCATGGATTGAACTTGTTTGTCCAGCACATCCCACAGACACTCAATCGGATTGAGCTCTGGGGAATTTGGAGGCCAAGTCAACAGCTTGAACTCTTTGTCATGTTCCTCAAATCATTCTTGAACAATTTGGCAGGGTGCATTATCTTGCATAAATTGGCCACTGCCATTAGGGACATAATATGACACGAAGTGCTGTACTTGGCCTACAACAAAGTTTAAGTAGGTAGTCCGTGTAGAGCTAACGTCAACATAAATGCCAGGACCCAAGGTTCCTGGCAGAACATTGCACAGAATTATGATTCCCCAGGCACCTTGAGTGCCCATGACCCTTTTGCTAGTTCACCGATTGTCCTTCCTTGAACCACTTTTGGTAGATACTAACCACTGCATACCTGAAACACCCGACAAGACATGTTTTGGACATGCTCAGACCCACTCATTTAGCCATCACAGCTTCGACCTTATCAAAGTTGCTCAGATTCTTACGCTTGCCCATTTCACCTGCTTCCAACACATAATCTTCAAAAACAGACTTTTCTCTTGCTGCCTAATATATCCCTCCTCTTGACAGGTGCCAGTGTAACAAGATAATCAATATTATTCCCTTTACCTGTCAGTGGTTTTAATGTTATGGCTGATCTGTGTATGATGTTATTATGGGATGGAGGGTGGTCGAGAAACGAACCCCTCATTATGCAAAGCTCTTGTTTCTTTCCCTTTGGCTTTGCCAAGGTTACCCGTAGAGATAATACAATGATACGTGTGTGTGTGTGTGTGTGTGTGTGTGTGTAATGGGGGAGGGGAAGGGGATGAGTCATTCCTGTGAGTCATGTACTGTGTGGACAGCAACAGCAGAAAGAAAGAGAACAAGTGTGTATGCATTGTGAGTGTGTGTGTGTGTGTTGTCAGGAACAACAAAAGGACCTCAACACACATTCTGTGAGGCCTCTAATGCAAATTGACACCGCAAAATTTTAAGTGCTCAATAAACAGTGTGAGATTCGTTTATTTATACGCATCTGGATTTCTATAAACGCTGTAGGTGTTAATTCACTGAAGCTGTGTGCTGTGAGTTTCTCCAGCTCTCGATGCACAATATTCTCTAGACTTTCACTTTGAAATAAGATTCCAGTGCTCTGACTGGATTCCTAGTTAAGCCTCCAGTAACACTGTCTATGAGCCCAGGGTATCTTTTTTGTTTTTGCCGCAATCACTCACATTGCCTTTTTGGTTTTAATTCTCAAGTGATCATTTAAAAACGGTACACTGACAGCTGTGCTTATGTCCAGAGCATGTAACCTTCATCCGTATCTGCTTCACTTACAAGCTGTTCTGGATAAAGGTGTCTGCTATATGAATAATGGTGAATACACCAAACAAATCTTTACATGTTGATGATTGCATGTTTCCTGTCCACACTTTTGAGCTCACACAGTAAGTGTGAAATTCACTCATCATACAAAGTTACTTACAGTTACTTGTGCTCAACATCCATGCCTTCACTCCAGTGGAGTGTGTTGAAATGGTTTTGTGTCTAATAACAAAGGATCTAAATCCACATCTGCAGTATGTAAAGCTGTTTTGTGACAATGTCTGTTGCTAAAAGCGCTATATAGGCGTAGCTCAACAGAAAAGGAATCCCCATATCATCATGAGATTGTGAGTTAGAATTCTGATGCCATAGACATCAATAGCTGGGAGCCAAGAGAGAAAAAATTATCTGTTCTCTCTGGGTGGGATGGACTGCATACTTTCTCAGCTCTGTCAATCATAATGAGTTTATCCAATCACTAGCATTTGCAAGCTACATGTATGTGGAAGAGGGTAGAAAACACTATCCCCAAAATGTGTTATTTCTTCTTGGGTGAAAGAAATTGCTTCAAAACAACAACCAAATAGGAAACACATAAGAACTCCACAAATACTACATAATACTTCAACAAGCCTTCTATACTCATTGCATGCTCTGGTTTATGGACTTTTCGATATCTTAAATAGAACTTATCTTAGATTGGTCTTTTCATCCTGAAGTTACATTAAATAGTTCAGCTATTCGGAGGAAAATAGGACTGATTGTACAAACACAACAGTGGCTCACAATACACTCATCAAAAGAGAACGTATACCTGATGAAAGTGTGAACACATCATGAAAATCACAGGAGGTCTAATGCAGCAATAAACCACAGGCAGCAAGATGTGAAGAAGCCAAAAGAAAAAGACACACAGGTACATGGTGGTCCGTATTGCTCTGGAAATGGCTCAATACTTTTTCTTCCCTTCTGAAATGACAAATAATGGAATGGCAGCAGACGTACGATTAGAAATGCACTGAAACACTGACTGTAGAGGAAAATGTAGACTGACCGCATGGGTAGCAATTCACCACGCAGGAGATTTAATGACTCATACCAGTCTAGTAATGCAACCAGAATGTCAGTTCAAATCTAAGGCCACAGAAATAACATTTTTGGTCCTGGGGAAGGAAACAAAAACTTACAAGAGAAACCACATCCAAAACACAAAAGCAAGAATTTGTATTACTTTCTATTATATCTGTATTCAAATTAAATATAGAATGATGTATTTGTGACACATTTTGCTTTAATAGTGATGAATCCTAGAAGAAAAATTGCCCTAATGAATAGAATGTGTACACAGGTATAGGTGTGAAAATGTATATTCACTTATATTTCTTATTATATATATATATAAAATCACTGATATATATTTTATGAATGCAGCACAGTAGCTCACGTGGCTTGGTATGTGTAGCGCTTTGCTGAGACACACCAGATTTGAATCAGCTGAAGAGATAAAAGAGATTTTGGCAGAGGTGCGAAACCCTCTCTGCTTGCTTCTGGCCCCCAGAGAACAGGTTAGGATGAAAGAATGACGCATTTGCTTGTAGCGGTTGAGCTTCTGCTTCGCATCTGTATCACCCTCTCCCTCACTCAGCCTCTAACAATCGAATGCTTCCTTGGACTGAAGAGTAAAGCTTGTGACATGTGGGACTTTTTCCTCCAATAATTTAAGTAGGGTTATATTTTGAGCTGAAGTGTATAGTGCTAAAACAAAGGCATCGGGTTCATTTGTAATAACGCATTACAATTTGCGCTTTTGCTAAATCAGTGACTCAGCCTAAAGGTTTACTTGTCACCCAGTGAGTCATTAGAAAAATCTCTTTTCTTCCTTCACAGTTTTTGGTCTGTCTGCCTAATGACATAAGCCGAGAACACCTACACCAGCCTGGGCTTGGCTCACTTTGCGAGATAAAATCGATTAAAAATAAAATTCTTTGGAAAAAAAGAATAAACTTATATAACAGTTTGGAAATAGAAATGACAGATTATTTGAATATGAGAATAATTTGATATTATTATATTTCTAATTCCAATAAGAATGATTGATTTCATAGCTCTCAACCTATTCAATCAGTGATGTAATACATCTACGTTATTCACTGGGTTTCATAACAGACGTTGCACATTTTACGTCATTTCCTTGTCACATTTACATTAAAAATATTACTTCACGTTGCACTGAACTCAGTATCCTGACGTGTTGTGCCAGAAGAGGAGGCGTTACTATCCGTGAACACCACAGTGGAGCTGAGCAGTGGCTCAGAATACTGATGACGGACTGATGGGGGAGGAGTAGCCGGAAGTTGCAGGTGAATCCTCAGCCCCCCCTTTCCTCTCACACGCTCTGTCTTTCCTTTTCCTATCTCTCTCGCTCTCTCTCTCTCTCTCTCTCCCTCTCTCTGTCACTGCTACATGATGGAGGACTGAACAGACTCCACATTTGGATACATGAGAGCATCAGAGAGCAAAGGAAAGTTGAAAACTACTTTCAGATTTCAGTGAAGAAAGGGGCTTCCGTTTAAGTAGGCCAGAGTTTGGGGGTGGTGAGTGAGCGAGTGAGTGAGTGAGGGAGTGAGTGAGTGAGGGAGTGAGCGGGGGATAAAAGAAGGGAGGAGATATCGTTCTTCCAGTGACGTACTAGGATTTCATATTTAATTCACGAAGAGAATTACGCACTGCTCGAGATCTCGAGAATCAGTGGATACCTCTGGATGAGTAGGCTGGCTATGATTGCTTCAAAGTGCACATATTTTATTAATGGCTCTCTCATTAGCTTGTGCAGCTTATACCGTGTTAGCGTTCTGTCTTTTTTGTAACACTGAGATAGATATCACACTGTAAGTGGAAATGTGTTGTCTATGAAAAAGGCTAAGAAATGAGACAGTAAATGTGTAGAGAAGATTAATAAATACAGCTTCATACATATATAATGAGTTTAACACCAGATGGAGGAGAGATAATATGTATTTTTAAAAAGTATTAAAACAGTGGCCCTAAAAGAGCTGTTTGTGCAGACAACCGTGTTATACAGACTGATTTTATGACATGATATTCAAACATCTAAGTAGTTTTTACAATGTTTGTGCTGCCATATTAACAATTGTCAGGTCTTGTTAAGACTAATCTCATTCAAACAGGAATATTTCTACTCCACATTCCAAGGGCTGTAGTATCATATACATGTAGTGTACACAATTCATAACACATTAAGCATATGAGAATATTTTGTGCTAATATGTGCTAATGTCTGTGAACTGAACTGATAATGAGTTGAACAACAATCATCACCTGCTGATGGATCAAATCTATCACCATTAAGATGGTTCAGGATTATTACACATACATCTTACTCATTAAAACAGACATAAATGCAGTCAGCTTTGAATGAAAGAATAAGATTTCAGCTGTTAACTCACTCACGTGTAAGCTCGATCGATTTTTTTCAGAATTGTAGAAATAGGATGCTTCACGGTTGTATAATAGCTACTACATACTGAATGTCAAATAAATAAATAAAAACGACAGACAAGGAAAGCAGCAGTTCACAGGTTACATTTTAAACTGTTCAGGAATATAAAGTGTGTATTTTTTTAAATATATTTTTATATATAATTTTCATTGAGTCATTTTTATCTTGGTCATGGTCTTGCTGGATCAGGAATCTACTCCAAAACAAGTGGAAAACATTCACACACAGACAGTCACACCTAGGGGCAATTTATAGTAGCCAATACACCTACCTGTATAGTTTAGGACCGTGACCGGAGAACCTGAAAGAAACCCACACATCCACAAGGAGAACACACACAGATTCACCGCACGCACATTAATTCATGCTCAGGATTAAACTGGAGGGCCTGGAGCTGTGAGACAGCAATGCTACCCACTGCATCACCATGCTGAGCGTATAGGTATTATTCTATATAATTTTTAGTCAAACAGTTGTTTTAAGCTCTATAATGTATTAAAATAGAGTATCGTAATAAGAATTGTAGTACATACTAAAGGAGATTGAGTATAAAGATTTCAAAGCTCAGCATATCCAAAGCAACCAGTATTATGTGCTATATAATGAGAGAGGTTAAGAATTTATGATCCCTTCTAAATAGACCACGTTGTACTATCATTGTACTGCAATGTGTTGCCCTCCTGCCTATCCTATACATGCTAGCCAAGTGAAATTAGGCTAAAAAATAGGAAAAGAATTAAAAA
Organism: Bagroides melapterus; assembly: GCA_028566695.1. NCBI lineage: Eukaryota > Metazoa > Chordata > Actinopteri > Siluriformes > Bagridae > Bagroides > Bagroides melapterus. The sequence goes on from JAOTRN010000051.1 coordinate 13,385,311, forward strand.
GATTTTTAATTTAAAATTTTGTAAGAGGGAAAGGTGAGAGTAAGACAGTATGAGAGATTAAGAGAAAAAAACAAGACCCTGTTTATGTCAATGGTGTGATAACACACGTGTGTGCGCCACCACTCTACTCCTTACATAAAACAGTGGACTCATGTTTATGACAGTCAAGGACTAATGTGTTCTGATTTATCTTGATCCCGTTCAAAAGCAGCAGTGGCTAATTGGAGGAGTTAAAATCATAGGAGTGCCAGAAAGCCACTGCTGGACCCTTAAGTAGTGACTGCTTTGGATAAAAGTGTCCATCAATTAATAAATGTAAACTGCCTCTGATTAGACAGAAGGTGTTGATTCGTTTCCTTATTACTATCATTTTCAAATCACAGGTTTATTTTTAGGTTCGTGTACAAATGTTATTGTTTCTCTCTTAACAAATGATTCACAAGGACACATAATGTGTTGTAATAAGAAATGGATTAAAAAGTGATGCTATTTAATAAAGACAGATGGTTTATATGGTGAGGCTTTCTATAAGAAGACATTAACTTGTATTTAACATTCATGGAAAGAGTTTCTAGTTTCAGGGCTTTGTATCAGTCAGTAAATTTCCACCAAGTGATAGAGGATTTCACACTATCCAGTTTCTTGGTAACATGACAAGCTGTGTTTTTTTAACTTAACTTCACAATTGGAAAATATTCAGAAAGAACTGACATCATGTTGGTGGAAAAAACGAACTTCAGCATGGCAGCACATCATCTTGCTGATTATTTCTACTATAATAGCTACACCCAGTCGTGATTAGTTAATATTAAATTATAATTTTGTAGGGTTTAATATTCACATGACAAAATGTGGGAATTTATTATAAATAAACAAGCAATGCATGATCTGCACTATATTTAATGTGTTGTAAAATAAAACCCAATGTGCCAACTCATACACAAAACTAAAAAATAAATCTTTTCTTACTTCATTCATATGAAATTGCTCTTGTCCAAGTGGGGTCATAAACTAATCTGAGCACTGACAGTGGCCATGTTCTAATCAGTGCACATTGTGGTCAATGCTAAAAGTACAGGTGATTCATCAAGGAGGAGGGGAGAGCTTGAACTACGGTGAGACAAATGGGAACATGTCCAACCTAGTGTCAGGAGAGATGTGTGTGTAGGGGGGTGCGCGGGTGGCAGTGGGACTGAGAGGGAGTGGGCGGAAGTGACAGGAGAGGAGGGAGAATGTGAGAAAGTAAAAGAGATGCTGGCAACGCGAGCTGGAAGCCAATGAGCAGGAGAAGGTAGTGATTCATAACGAGTGAAACTGCCCAGTTACCGTGGACATCACAGCTCATCTCATCTCTGTTTATCTTTCTCTCTATGCAGCAAATTCTTACTTACAAATGGATGGGAATGTGAAAACTTTTTGTAGCCCTAGATTGTGTAAATTATAGAGTATGATAGATTATTGCAACAATTTCTCTGTGATTTAAACATGGCCATATAAATCTATACACTAAATATATACAGTGATAAACTGATAAACTAACTGATAAAACGATTTTAATCTCTCTCTTTCTCCCTCCCTCACACAACCCCCACACACACCCACGCACCCACCTACACACAACCACCCTACACAAACGCCCCCCCCC
>JAOTRN010000051.1:13420407-13431801 GCA_028566695.1 Bagroides melapterus
ACACTGCACCACACCACATTTACCAGAACTACTACTATCACCTCCAGCAGCACTACTACTGCCCCATACCACACTGCCCCACACCACATTTACCAGAACTACTACTATCACCTCCAGCAGCACTACTACTGCCCCATACCACACTGCCCCCACACCACATTTACCAGAACTACTACTATCACCTCCAGCAGCATTACTACTGCCCCCAGAGCACACTGCCCCCAGACCACAATAACCAGTACTACTACTGCCCCCACACCACAATTACCAGAACTACTACCCCTACACCACAATTACCAGCACTACTACTACCACCACACCACAATTACCAGCCCTACTACTCCCACTACCACCACCACCACCAAACCCAGCACTACTTCTACCCCCACACCACAACTGCCAGAATTACTACTACCACCACCACCAAAAACAGCACTACTCCTAAACCACAATTACCAACACTACTACTCCCAATACCACCACCACTATAAATATAAATAATAAACAACAATAATAACAATAGTAAATGTATAACAATAGTTAACAATAAAATATTTACATAGCTGCTCATATAAAAAGCTTCCTACTGTATGCCAGCTAGTGTAGCATAAATCACATTTCAACATAAATCGAATATAGCAACTGCATTACTAATCATTTGTCCCAATTACTATAGCTCTTACAGTAAATTAAAAGAAACCAGTAAAACTGTGATGTGTAACAGCTACAGACTGCCTGGATTTGATATCTGTTAATAACACCAACACCATGATTAATCAAGTGAAAAGTTAACTGATGCCCTGAATCCTGAGTCATTATGTACACAGAACACATCAGTGCAGCGGAGTATTAGGAGAGCTCACGTCCATATTGCAGTCTTCTACGCCAATACTGCAATAATAAAGAACACTCTGTGCAGTCCTAAAGCCAGCCAGCCTTACAACTCAAGTTGACAAACTATTGTACAGAAGGAATAATAAAAAGACTGATAAAAAGAAATAAAGTAGAAGCAAAGAGATAAAAAATAAAGCAGGCAATAAGAATGGACTAACTAATAAAAGGCAGTAAAATGATACAAGGGAGCCTAATTAAATGCAATATTGAATAACAATATTGAGCCTAGACCCAGTGAGCCCTCTCTGAATAAATATAAAGCTCAACACTGCGCTAGGATTCATTTTTCAGTTAAATTCTTTTCCCCCAATTCAGTTTAGGTGAGTCTTCTGCTACCTATCTACAGTAGGAGAGTGAAACAAACTTCCTCCATGACACACGGGCACTTAATCTGACATTACAAGTTTTGTGTGACTTCAAGCCTTTACCATTGTACTGTAATATTTAAACGTTTTATAATGTTACTAACATCTGTGTAACCTATGATGTCACGGTATAGTAGGAAGTGATCTTACACTGCTTGACACAGCGTTTTAAATAATCATGAGATGTGTTCAAAGGGTACACGGTACTTTAGGCTTGAGACAATACGTGAAGAAATACACCGTTACAAGGTGTGCTGGTGTGATACAGTGAAGCCAGGCTTATAACTGATGAATAACTTTCTGTGCATGCGCAGACGAAGTGGCTGTGAGCTGGATTATTAACACACCCACCTGCATAAGCTTCATACATCTGGAAGATTAAATATGACAAACACTAGATGGCTTAACTGTAAAATAATTAACGATTTCATGGACAACAATGTTAAGTTCTGCTTATTTTATCAAAAACTTTCCACTGTTGTCTCGACTGTTGTTATGATCCCTGTCTCAAAACAATTCGAAACTTACATACAAAAATATTTACTAATCTACTGTACAGAATCCAGATGCTACACAAAAATGATCTTTTAGTAAGATATGCATGTTTCCTTCACACCTTCAGGGTTGGGAGTTTGATTCTCACTACCGTCACATATCTGTGTAGTTTTCATGTTCTTCCTGTGCCTGGAGGTACATCAGTTTCTCCACCAGTCCCAAGACATACACTGTAGGCTAAGCGACATCTCTAAATTGTCCGTAGTGTGTGAGTGTGTAAGCAGTGTGAGTGCCCCATGATAGACAGGCATCCTGTCCAGGGTGTACCCTGCCATGTGCCCTGTGTCTCCTGGGATAGACTCCAGGTTCCCTGCAAACCCAGAAGGATAAGAGGTGTAGAGAATGAATGGATGGATGGATGGATAGATAGAGGGATGGAAGGATGAAAAATTAATCATAACAGTTAGTGTCAGTACTCAATAAGAAAATCTTGAAAATATGCCTACCTCCACATGCAATTTGAGTTACAAAGCAGAGGTAAGTAGAGTTATGTTATCTGAGAAATTTGTCTTTGTTTACTGCTAAACTCTTATGCTAGGGCATCAAGTCAGGATAGTGAAAAGACTAAAATAGCACGCACACTCTATTTAAATGAGGCGTCTTTAAACGTGACGTCCTGCAACATTAAAAGAAGTTAAACTCAGTTCCATAGTATCACTGTTATTTCTATTTTCTCTATAGATTTTTTTAATAAATGAATTCACCAAAGTAGAGTTTCTGTCCTTACCCAGTGGGAACACCATTTGTGTACTGGTCAGTGCTGCACTGGCTCTTACTCTGCCTATTGTCCTCTTTTAGTGATTATAGTGTTGTCTTTTAGTTTTATTAATTACTCTACTGTACACTTTTGCACACTTTATATAGTCCTGTGAATGTCTTATTTAGTTCTTATGTCCTCTCGTGTACATCTGGGGTGATTCCTGGAGCTCTATGGTCCTGAAGGAAGGTTGTTTCATTTCACTGTGCAATGTACCAGCTGCACTGTATATATTTAAACTGACAGCCAAGCCACTTGACTCACCTTGACTGTCCATTTCCTGTGTCTACAGTACATCAGGAAACAATGTATTTGGTTCATTGGATATTGTTCGGTTTTACACAGAAAAAAATATATTTAAAAAGATATAGAGAATAAAAATACAGGACTAAAAACAAATCAGTTCAGAAACATCAGTCTAAACATCTTGAACTCGTATTTTTCACTTCTATAACATTCTGCCAACCAGCTAGTCTTACACAGCATGTGTGTTACAACTAAGAAAGCTGTGAGGCCAAAGGTCACCTGTAGAGCTGCCACAAACTGGATGGTGCTGACAAGAGCGAGGGACTGCCCTGGGGGGAAATTGAACCGGAGTGTGTCCAGGAAGTGAGCTGTGTCCATTTGGATGTCCACAAACACGTAGAGCATCTTGATCCCTGCCGTGGCATCTATGGGAACTGCAAACACACACACACACACACACACACTGAGTGAGACAGAGACCTTTTAACTCAACATGTCTACTCTAAATAATTGACTCTCATTGTGGAATTAAAAAAACTTTAAATCCTGAAAACCTGCTAATGAATATAATAATACGTGTTAATAAAAACTATAGAAACTCGCAGTAAGACTTGCATGAGACACCGTTTAAGGCTGGCTGACATAAAAGGCACACACAATATACAAATTACACACATTATTGAGACCTGGGAGAGACAGAGAGTGAAATAGAGAAGGTGAGAAGAGTAAGCCATGCATACATTCCTCTTACATTATCATTAAGTGCTGATGATCATAATTAGAGCAGCTCCTGCTGAATTCACTCAGGAGTCCCATAGCATGGCCATTTTGCTGCTATTAGAAAAACATAGGCGATTTTTCAAATATGCTGGCAATAAAACTAGTGTGGGAGGAGAGAACAAGATAATGACCTGTGATGGGAAAAAAGGAAAGTAAAAATATAAAGGAGATGGATGAGAAAGAAGAGAGACTCTTGGTTGAAAGTGGTTGAATATGAAGGAACCTAGGAGAGCGGCGTGTGAGAAATACGGAAAATCACGTGACAAGGTGCGCTGTGATAGAAAAACAAATCAGTGGTGGCAGGGATGGAGGATGCCATTATCACCCCCAAGTTGATCATTTTCCAATAAAAGGAAGTCTTCTTATACTACAGAAATATGCCAATAATTACATTCTTGCTTTATTAAATAAGGACATGCCATGCTTTTTATTCATTTTAGTGACATTTAGTGTTATTTACTACATGATTTTCTGTGTAGGTATAGAAATGATAACACAATAATCTGTAATTTGCCCTAAAGCCAGGACTACAAGAAGATCTGTCATGAAAATTTATCAATACGTTCTGACCAGCATTTGACAGCAGAAGACAGAAGAGAGCAGTGGTGATAAAGCGAAGCTAGAGATATTAAAAAAACATCTACAGTGGAGAATGAATGAGGAAATGGGAGAAAAGGGGAAACGTTCAGAAAAGCGAAAGGGAAGAGGTTATAAATATTTTATTATAAAGGTATAAACAAAATCCAAATGTTCATTTAGACACAGGCCTGGGACAAAGTTTGAACCTCTGACTGACAGTAGACTTAACATACTGTATTAGTGTCACCTGGAAGTCAAATGAAACTAAAAAGAAGTAAAATAAATAAATAAATAAATAAATAACAAAGGAGAAGAAAAGCCTGAGGCTTAAGCACAACTGACTCGTGCTCTTAGGCAATTAGGCCCGCAGTCCAGAGGCTCTTTATCAGCACAATTACACTCTCTGTCAACAAGCACCATGAATCTTCTCTCCCTCTACTGCTCCTCTCCTTCACTGTTCTTCTCTCTCTCCTTACTCATGCATAACTGCTACAGCAGGCATGAGTGAGAGGCCTCATGAAGTCAGCGAAAATGAAGTATGACAGTACGAGATGGAAAAAAGCAGTGTGCGAGAAAGACAGCGAGAGGTCGGGGGTCTCATTCAGGCCAAATGGATTTTAACGTGCTACTGGTGTTTGACAGGGTTATATTTGATGCTCATCATGCTTCATTTCCAAGGCATCTTATTGCATACAGGCTGTCAGACTGATAAATCATACAGCATGCATTTTACACACACACACACACACACACACACACACACACACACACACACACACTCATAAAGAGTAAAGGGCAAAATCATATCTCAAAGACACACACCAACATTACATTAGCAGGGAAAGTATGTTTTAATTGGATATACATCCAAATGATCACAACATACTCATGCACAATATATTTTACACACAAACACACACACACACACACTCTCTCACACAAACTTGACACAAAACATAAAGTCACCATTTACCTACTTATAACGGAAAAAGAAGCTTACAGGATCACATTACACCCTTATAAAGTATTAAAATGTTAATAAGCATATAATTATATGTTACCACACACCAAATAAATAATTCTTAAATCATTATAATTTGCATAATGCTTTATAATGCATGAAAAACATGGGGAGTCAATATCAAATTTATTTATAGAATAATTCAGATGTTCAGATTTTTTTTTATTCAGTAAAAATCTTATGCCTGCTATTTGCTCAACCCACATTTTTATTTGAACAAGGATCCACTGAGAAATTTGTCATCTTTAACCAATAATAATTAGGGTGAATGATCAAAAATGATTTCAGTGAATCTGACCTGGCTTGAGCATGGCCAAAACTGAGTATAAGGGTGGAAATGTGAGAGGTCTGAGGAGAATGGCCAGACTTGAGCTGACAGGAAATATACAATAATTGAAATAAACATACTTTATAACCCTGATGAGAAAAAACCCTCAGAATGCACAACACATTGAAACTTGAGGCAGATGGGCTGTAACACCAACACCACACCATTCCTGTAAACCAAGAACACAAACCTGAGGCTACAGGACTCACCAAAAAAAGTTTGGAAAAACGTCACCTGGTCTGACGAATCTTGGTTTCTGCTACAACTTGTAGATTGTAGAGTCAGAATTTGTCCAGATTTTATGGACCCAACCTGCCTTGTGTGGGGAATGTTTTTTGCCACATGCTGTGTGCCTTAATAGAAATTGAGCAGAGTCGCAATGCCACCGAGTATTGTTCCTGAACGCATGCATCCCTTTATGACCACAATCTTATTATGGCTACTTTCAGCATGATGTGCCAGGTCACAAAGCACAAATCGTCTTAAACCGGCTCCATGAACATGACAATGAGTTCAGTGTACTTCAGTGGCCTCCCCAGTCACCGGATCTGAATCCAACAGAGCACTTTGGGATGTGGTAGAATGGGAGACTTGAGGCATGAATATGTAGCTAACAAATCCTCAGCAATTATGTATAGCGATCGTGTCAGCATGAACCAGAATCTCAAAGCAATGTCTCCAACATCTTGTGAAAACTGCTACAAAGAATAGAGTCGAAATCGAGAGTAAAGGACCAATATAGTATTAATAAAGTGCTCCTAAAATGGCTGATGACTGAATAGATTCACTTCCTAGGGTTGAGAATAACACCAGATTGCCAGATCTTCAGACTGACAGCAAAATGTCTAGACTACATAGCAGCTTTTATTGGCCAAGGATCACCCAAGAGGGCTTCTGACTGACATGTAAAGCAACTAATTACAGTTCGTTTTGTTCAGCATCATGCTCAGGGGTGTGAAAATGTAAAGTCGATGTCCCCACAAAAACAGACCGGTGTGCAACCATAAATCATTCATTTAAGAAAGCTGTGCAAATGAATGAGTCTATACTGTGAACTTTACATCATTTGGAACATCTGGCACTTATTCTTGAATTTCCTCCGGGATCTATAAAGTAGCTATCTAGATGATGATCATAAGTGCTCATTGTCACAGTGGTAAACACGACAGCTTCCTTCTTCCATGAGGAATTAGAGCGTCACAACAGCTTTGTTTCCAAGCTGACTGTTAAAAAAAAAAAAAAAAGATACACACATCTCCCAGAAAATCTGTCGAGTCCAACCAGGATGAATTAGAAACTTCTGGAGTGTTTTTAATTTTGTGGTCCATAGGCATCAGACGTTCATCCGAAGGGTTGTGGGCATGGTATCCGAGGCGAGTATGCTATAGAATAATATATAGTAATGACCCAGTCACAAAAAATAGCAACTCTAAGAAGCTCAAATTGGGAATCATCTACATATATAGGGCTTAAAATTAATATTAAACTACTTATCAAATGTAAGCAGCCAGCTAACCAGAAATTTCAATCCTGTATAATCTGTGTTCTTAAATCAACCAGGACATCAGAGCCAGTGTACAAGCACTGTGAGTCATGGAGATACTGCTTTCCTGGCTTGTCTTTGGTTAGCACCGTATGGATGAAGTAGCAGAAATGCAACACGTCTTGTGCAAGATAACATCATAACTCTGGGGCCTACAACATTCGCTTTTGCATGTAAATATTATCAACTTCTGTAGAAGAGAAAAACTGGTTCTGACAATCATAACAGAAATAAATCCTCTGTTTTCCCATGATGGCAGGAAACTGAACGATTTAAAAGCAGTTAGTGGTCAGTGAAGAAAAGTATATGATACAAGATGCATAGATTTGTTTAATAACCATGGCATACTGAATTGAACCTGAACCAAATTGTTGTGATTTCTAGAGATTTCTGCACCAGTTGTTGTGCCAATGAAATGCTATGAATTTGGACTATTTTAACTGAACTAATTTAATGAATATTAAGCTTATGTTAAAGTTCATTTTGTCTATCTCCAACAAAATCAGGATCAGAGACAATGTTAGATTAGACACAAAATTAGATAATAATCTGTGTGTTTTGTGTGTGTGTGTAGAGTGTGCTGACCCTGGGCTTTGAGCAACAGGTGCTGCATTAATATTCTGCTGGTGAGTGTTGATATTTAGGAGAGGAGGGATTGTTCTAGAGATATATTGGCCATATTGATTTAGCATTTCCTTCCTACTGTATGTGGGCCAGCAGACTGGCAGCGGGAGGCACGGGCCCAGGCTCCTCCAGGCAGGCGCTTTCCAAAGGACAAGCTTAATGCACGTCCTCCATTGATCTGCAGGGTTAATGTGCAGCAGGGGCCTTAGAAAGGTCCGCTATCCCTCATGTGCCGCACGCTGAATGGATTCCTCACTGAGCTATTGAAGACAGCTTTGCTTAGCACTTACACAACTAAATCTATGACGCTCACACTTCTTGACACACTGATTTCTGTGGCTGGCTTCAGCCTGGGAGTATTGGGGAAATCTCTAGACTCCTTTAAAGTGCTGTATCCCCAGCCGACCCCAAACCCCTTCTGTCACTCAGCACTGATAAAACAAAATCCTTCTACAAAATAGACATGAGGAAAAGAGATAGAGGAGAAAATTATGCCACTCTACTTGTCTCTGAATTGAACTAATACACCACACACTGATGTGTATTAGCAATGCCAGAGCACATTCCACTGACTGAAAACTATTAAAAATTTCCATAATAATTATGGGCTTGATGGAAAAATCTTTTCTTGGCATTTTGATGTTTGATGTAGGGAAGGAGACCAAAACTGATGCATGTCATTTATTAATGCAATTTAATGCATGTCATCCTTTATTAATATAAATATAAAAACATGTCTTTCACAAAAATCAGTTAGCAACATTCAATTATTCTTCTTTGGCTGAATTTCTATTGGGTATTTATGTGGGATGTGGCCTTACTATGCACTGCAAAACGTGGTGAGTAATATTTATTAATAATTATTAATAATTACTTAATAAATACATCATAAAAACAACTATAGGTACAAATGATTTTTATTTAATTGAATGCAAATGAAATGAATAAATCGTTAATGCTTTAAGACAGATTTGATCAGTTTGTTGGCGTTTATCAGTAATTTGTAATTATCACTTTTGGGAGTAAACAGACTTATAAATGAAAAAAAAAATTATTTCAGACTGTGACGCATACAAAAGAGAAACCCGGAATCTTAGAATATTCCCAGGCTGTCAAACATACTGTATATGTCAAAATATTTAGACACGCTACTGCTATGCTGCTATGTGAAGATCAGTCTGGTTGTCTGGTTTTAGTCAGGATTATATAACTGCTGACAATTTCTGGAAAGAGTGAGGCGAATTTATTAGAATATTGACATTATAATCGACAGAATACTTAGCTGCAGCATTACTGCTAGATTTGCTCTGTCTTTTATCAATATAAAAGTGGACTTCTATCAAAGTCTAATGAACATTCAAATGTATTCCACTATTCATGGTGAATAGCACCAACAAATCATCAGTTCAACAGAGTTTACAGTTAATTAAGGATTTGCTAATCTAAGATTTATTTAAAACAGATCTTTTTTTTTTTTTTTTACCACAAGTTAATGTTAAAGGATTAACAAGTCAGTGATTTGTTAAATAGAACTTAACCCAACAGAACCTAAACATTCTCTCTCATGTTTATGTTACAGCATAAAATTCCGTTTTTGAATGATTTCTTTTTAAACTGGAGTGTCAAAAGGAATGAAAGGAATCTGTGAAAATTACAGGGGAAAGATTTCATTTTCAGTCCATTTTAACATGATTTTATACTTATTAAAAAATACCCAAAACTTGTTTCAAAAGTTTCACACTCAAAGTGTCTCTTTCAAGCTGTAAAGTTTCAAATGTTTAGGTTTTGAGTCTATTGAATGTGGCCCATACAAAAGGAGCGGATTACAAAGTTAAGACAGTGTGCAGGACTCACTCAGGCAGCTGTGTCCGTAGTGAACCATGAAGTCAGCTCCGAGAGCTCGGGCAGTGAAGTCGTCTACACAACAGGCTCCGTACGTCACATCACCCATAACCAGTGTGTCTGCTCCTGTAAACCTGAACACAATCAGACCAGTCAAACTATATATTTGGACTGAAGTCGTAATGAATACAACTGCATTGAAATAGCAAGGTAATTCTTCTTTTTTTTTTTTTTTTACTATAGACTAAAGACGTTTAATTTATTCTTATGTATAAACTTATAAAAAATGAATTGCAAAAGCAATGTATAAACGTCTTACATGCACTGTATATATAAACAAAATTTTACTAAAATAGACTCACTTAAGTCAATAATTCACTGACACTAAATTCTATTTGGTCTTCTATGAAAAGTTAGTTTTCATTTCATAGTTTCATCTGTGATTCTGATGAAATAGCAATGAGCTGGATCTGAACATCAGAGCGTGAATGTTAAAGAAAGTAAAAGACAGTCAAGCCGCTGAAATTATGAGAATATCTTTAAATAATATCTAGTACAACATTAGCTTTGTAGCTCCAGTACAAAAAATGAATCTGGTTTATAGTTTTCTAGATGTGCCCTGAACAGTTTTTCAATGTTTGACTAATGTGAGGTCGATCAATCAAGGCAGAATAATATTTTGTAATAGGTGAGAGTGAACAAGGGTGGACGAATCACTATCAAGGGCATCGGGGACAAACACAATACGTGTCCGGGATAGTAATTTCGTTAGCTGTTTGGCAGGCAAGTAGGGTCCTGAAACTAGTGGGTACAAACACTTGTTTTCTCCAGTCCAATAAGATAAAGAAAATTACACCTGATTAATGTCCATAAAAATATTTTACTTGATATACTGTATACTGAAGTACTTATAACTGTTCCTGAATCCTGTTACAAGCAAAAAATGCACACTATAACACCCGAGTGTTGAAGAAATGAACAGGAATAGGGTAAGTAGGTCTAGAAATGCTATTTTCCAACAGTGCTGTGATTAAATACACGAGCTTGATGAAAGCATTTGCATCTCATCATTGATGCAGAATCAATCTTCCATCAGTCTCCAGCCTTTTTATACATCAATCCCTACTGGTTAATGTTGAGAACAAGGGCACTTACGGAAAATATCGTGTTCAGAGAATAATTTTTTCCAAAGTGCTTCGGCACCCTATAAGATATGCATTTTTCCCCCACCCTTTAAAAGAAGGCCTATTCAGGAACATGAACCTAATACAAGAAAAGCATGCTGAAATTTACTTAGCTAATCATGGCTTAGGAGAAAATTCCCAAATTTATTTTATTGCCAAAGACTTAGCTTGATCAAATGTGCTTGCGATATCTTTAATAAGATATGCTTGTCTTAAACAGCTATGTCAGCTAACAAGCATCATCAAAAACCTATCACAAGACCAATCAATTAGGGATTATGGGACATAAACCAATTTGACCTTGAGGGTCTTGTTGCCTCAGGGAGATGACTTACATACCGGTAGGTCAGGCCCTGTGAATATGTTTGAAGAGCCAACGATCTGTTTTTGTTTGCCTCTGCGGGGGTCGTTAAATGTTAGCGCTTTATATTGAGTGCCGCGCCGCTGCCGTCCTTCCTCTGAGCACAATTAAAATGCAGGATAAACATGAGACTGGAGAGCACATAAATAATGACAGAGCGAGAAAGGGAAAGGAGGCTTCGGTACACGCCGCTGGGCATAGGAATCCAGACACATTTAGGACAGGTATTATTAATAGAACACACACACACACACACACACACACACACACACACACACAGTTGTACAGACAGAGAGAAAAGAAACCCCTGAACAT
>JAOTRN010000051.1:13485649-13498619 GCA_028566695.1 Bagroides melapterus
CAAAAACCCGTCAGCTGTAGCAGTGTCTGATTTTTTTATTTATTTTTTAATCTCTGCTGTGTAAGTAAGACTCTCTAGTTTCTCTAAAAGCGACCAATAGGAAGACAGTACAGAACTATGCAAAAAGTACAGCCAGATGTAATGAAACATGAGAAACAGAAAAAATTCTTCTTCATCATCCCAAGCTCTATTTGCTGATGATGTAAATATTTGCAAAACTGTCATTTTATTTATTTGTACTTCTCTCATTACAGGATTTACATCTTCTAATCTAACATAGACAAAACATTATAACATAGCCTGTTAAATAACTTAGTGGGATCATCTCATATAGTAATGATTTTAAAGGAAAGAACAGGCTTTAGAGTGAAAAAGAAAAGTGCTTTGAGGAGGAGGAGGAGAAGGAGAAGGAGAAGGGGTAGGAGAAACCAGGTTTTGTCCTTTGTATCCAGAAGATTCTTTCTTATGTGCAGAGCAACCAACAAAACACCAACATACATTTCCCCAGAGAGATCCAAGAAAGGACCTGGCACATAAAACAAGCCACCCGCTAACACACTTACTGCATCAAACACCTATTCTCTGTGATTCATTCAGCAACGTGCTCTCAAAATTTCACCTTCACTTTCTCAATGGACTTACCGAAGTTCTGCTTTCACCTCAACCTTCTCACTATTCTTCTCTTTTTGAATGTGTGCGACTGCTTAATAGCTAACACATGTGACTCATAATCTCGCCTTTCTGAAAGGGACAAGAAGCCATGCTGGGCTCTGAGACACGTGTGCTGGGTTGTGGAGTGTGTGTGTATCGGGGAGCGATGCAAAGTGGAAAATTTGGAAAGAGATTTCCACATGGATTGGAGAGGTTTTGTATTGTAATTGTGCAGTCAGTGACTTGGATAATGAAGTGACAGAATTAGAAAGAAAGCAAATACACTCTCGCCTCCCCCAATGCAAACGAGCGGCGTGAATGTTTTCCCTCTCAGTGTCTCGGTGAACAGAACACGATAGCAGTTTATTCGAGCTGAAAGAATGGTAAGAAAGGTGCACACACCAATGGTGCTGAGAATTATGCAGCCAGCAACTATTTTTATCCTGAAGTAGCAACTCAAATTGCTCGCTATCAGCAGTTTTCTTGGAAAAGTTCATAAAAGGTGCTGCCAATGCTTGTTATACAAAACACATAATAGGTAATATTCAAACAGCAACTAAATATACAAAGAGACCATAATTCTTTCTCTCTCTCTCTCTCTCTATATATATATATATATATATATATGTACACATACCTACATTCCACTTGGAATCACTGAATCCATTAGAAATACCTTTCAGAGTTATTTATTTCCGTTTGTCAGCTCATAAAGAGGGAATTTAAGGGGTAGATCCCATGTTTGGCTCTTTGGGAATAATGGAATCATGGCAACAGAAATGCTTCATATAGAAACGCCATAACAGAGCTATTAGGCTAGGAGAAATGCCATCCAAGGTCCTCAGCATAGAAGAGGACTTGCTGCTCTCTAGCAGTCCCTAAAGAAAGGTTATTACCCTTGGAATAAAGCTTGGAATTCCACTTGGAATCAGGCAATGCATACACCTAGGGGTATACAAGGGGTCTACAAGTCCCATGTATCAGGGGCTCCTGAATGTTCTAGCAGAGACTCAGTACTAATAATATTTCAATACTGCTAGACCTTACTGATTCAGTCCGAGGGACCCGACCCATAGTTACACATGACCTTGCTGTGCCAAATCTCTGAGCAAATATCCTGAGGGAAGAAGCTGCCAGCATGGTGCAAACCAAGGTCTTGCCTGCCATCATGGGGCCACAAGCAGGACTCACTGGGGGCCTAGTTTTTAAATTCTGTGCAACATGGAAATAACCAGCAGAGGAAGAAAAGTATATGAAAAATGATGAGGTCAGTCATAGCCCAGCTCATACTGTCAGACCTTCATCCAAATCAGATACTTGGTATATAGACAAATATTGACCATTATTCAAGAAACAACTAATTCCTTTGAAGAGTAAGGTGAAGGAGGTGGAACTAAACTTTGCACTCTGCTGTATAATATCACAAAAGAGCTAATTACACATTTCAGACCTCTAGCTTTTGGCTGGAGCCAGAGGAAGTACTGTACAAACAATGCAAGCACTGTGCAGGAAGGAATGCCAAAGATGGCATCCATGTATCTAAGAAATAGTGTCTGTGCTTGTCCACTAAATTGCTGAATAAAAGCATTCTCAGCAATCCAGAAGAGAGATTTGCAAAGGATGATTCCATTATAGTGGCCCTTATAGATCTCATTATAGCATCAGAAAGTTGGCTCTCTGCTTCCTTGATCTGCTGGCTTGATCACAATGTCACTTGTTTTGCTGATATGTTTCAAGACTGTATATTCCTTTCTTAGGTAGACTGATGTTTTTGCATTTAGAAATTTCTCCTTTAGAGGCACTGGTGTAAAACAAATCCAGTGTTCGAAAATCTCCTGGTGAAAAAAATCAGCAAGGTTTCTTTTGAACGTCTAAACTGTGTACTTTAGACATCCTTTTTATAATTGAGTGTGGTCTTTAACGCTTGAAAAAAACGTTACTGTCAATACTGGCTGCAAATTCACTGAAATTGGGCCTTGTAGGTATGCATTTAAGGCTGTACGGATGTTAGTTTCAGATCGTTAGGCACGATGATTGGAACAAACAGGTGGAACAGTGCTTCTGGTCCTCTTAGTCAGCAGCAAGCTTCTATTTTTTTTTTTTTTTATGTTTCCCATGAAATAGGGAAACAAAAAGTCTGAATTAAGTTTGTGGATTGTAAACTATGTTGTTTAAAATGCCTGCAATCAGTACTGTGTAAATTCTTCCAATCGTTTTATGTTCTAAGGATAGTTTACACAATATATATAATCAGTAATTGGTATGTGACTTCATAATGATAATGTTGATGCTGACATCACTACAATATTGATGGAGAGCAAAAAAATCATACCGCAGTTAGAAGACATCTGTCTATAAGTCTCTTAATATTGCCAGCATGCACAGGCAGTTGTCTTGGTCTGCCTGAGCAATATGAATTTGCAATGTCTAGTGTTTTTATTATTTTATTATTATAATTCTATATAAATTCAGCAACCTTCTTAAAGATTCAAGATTTACTTTATATGTATATTCAGATTTTTCTGATTTTTCACCCAAACAGAAACAAGCAGAAAATTCACAACATGCTCCTTGCTGTATGTACTTTCCTGTTGTTTACACTATCAATAAACATCCATCTGACTCACCTCTTTTAGCTTTTGCCTGTCTCACTCTCCATATTGTTTTGTGGATCTCAAAATTGTAGTTGGAAGGCAGAACACTAACTGCCTCTTGAAGCTCAGGGTCTTTGAGAATCTCATCAGGAATCTGATTCGCAACCCTCCTCGGGCCTTTCACTAAAGCACAGTAATAAAAAAAAAAGAAATACGGTTTCAGAATACGCACATTCAGATGAAGTTGTAAAAACAAAAAAGTAATACGTATTTTTATTGTTTTCTTTCGTGGTTTAAAAACACTTTAGGTGCCCTGTAACATGAACGATTGGCTTTGCATTTATTTTTCTGTGTCCTAGAATATTCAGATATAAAAGTAGTCTGTGAAACAAAGACATGGGGTCAGCGGTATCCACATTAAACCTAATTATATGTATTATTGAGTTCTTATAGTTATTACCTATGGGATCCTGGCTGCAAAATGTTTTCAAACCTCTGAGCTAGAATATAGAGTTCAACATCTGAAAAATTAAATGTTGGTCTGAAATCTGAAAACCAAATATAACTACAGATTACATAGTCTTTATTTGAAACAATATTCCAGCCATCCATATACGTTCTGTTCCACATGTCCTTCACTCGACTGCATGGAACCTGGGGGTTACAGGGGATTCTGGGTTCAAGGCAGGGAAGACCCTGGACCAAGGGTGCCAACCCATTACAGGGCACAAAAGCACATCTTTTCACACACTAAGGACAATTTGGAGATGCCAGTCAGCCTATCATGTCATTCCAGGAATGTTAGATAACAAACCATACCCAGATTACAATGAATCATTAAAAAGCCATATTTATCTAGCAGCAAAATGTGATCAGTAGATTACTGTCACAGAATAATGTTAAAAGAAACTCACCTGGTACTATTTACATATTGATCGTTATTATTAGCACACGATCATCAATGGTGTCAAAGATTTATTTTAACAAGAAATTCCAAGTTGATTTTTCTTTGATTAAATGTCTTTAAACACTGAGCTTTTGGTTTACTTTCATGGTTTCCTAACCACTGATATTTGCAGCAGAGGGATTTAAGCCCTTGCTTCACCTCCACCTACATAAAACAATGCAGAGGCACTTTAATCTGTCAAGTTCTTACACCTCCTCCACTCTACACTTTGCTCAACAAACCCCATCTACATCACACTTATCATTTCAAAGTTTGATAATTAACTGAGTCTTTGCCATAAATTAATCACATAGCTGCATTGCAATCTGGATGCAGATCTAAACTCTTTGAGTCTAAAACTGACTCTCTCCAGTACATTTACATTTTGGATAGAACATTGAACTCCACTGCAGTGAGAAAAGCTACTGCTCTTCTGTTTTAAAACCCAGCAGTGAAATTATATTGATGAACATTCTTTCGCTCTTAAACCTCATTCTCATGGTTTTAATTAAGGATTAATAAAACATACAACCCCAACCAAACAAATTAGCAAAAAATCCACACGCAGTTTATAGGTTTCCTTTAATATCGTGTTATTAGGTGTAGACACTACGTGTACTAAAATATGATGCTTAAACAGTTCTGATGCACTAAAATGGTTATTTATTGACAAAATTATATCAGATAAATGTTCCAAGTACATGGGTGAAGACTCGACGAGGTGGAAATTATAACGAGTAACAGAACCCTAACAGTTATTTGGACATGTCACTGGAGTTGTCACCGGACACGTGACACGTGCCAGTTAACACAATGCGCATCCATGCGATGTATTTATTGATCTAAATGAAAAATGTATTTGATTGCCCATCTCCCACGCGATGTATTTATTTATCTAAAAGAATAATGTATTTGATGCCCATCTCTAATAAACTTCCAAGACTTTCACCGTCTAGTTTTCTCTCAGAAAAGCATACGCTCGTAGGCAGCTCACACTCTCATTAGTACAGCGCGCTAAGAGCTTCACAGACGTCATAAATCTATAGCGAGAGCAATGACAATAAAACACCACAGACTACTACATCCTGACAGAATAATCGGGATCAAACACATGCGTTTCTACCTGTTGGCTTTTTAGTGGCGATTTCAACATCTCCACTGGGCGCCGCCATGTTTGCGCATGCTCTACGCTCGGGGAACAAAGACATGATGAGTAGAGCACCGAGCGATTCAACGATCATCGATATCATCAGCAATCAAATCGATTCACTGCCGATGGTTTCGTAGTGCACGTTTGAATATACTTATGTATAACCAAATATTTCGCTTTTTAACGTTGAAATATCACGGGCTATTCAATACCCTACATAGACCGTAATCTATATCGCACTTATCATTTTGAGTATAATTTTTAGCACAACGATATAATTCTGCTTTCACTAAATACCTAAATCAGGGACTGCGGACATGTTCGAAACCACATCTATATACTCTATAGCGCACTAGCCGGGAAGTCAAGACGGACTTACCTTTTATCAGTGAGAGCCATGTATGTAAGTATAGTGTACACAGGGGTCTTACACTTTCTAGTGACCAACAACTTTAAAAGTAATTATACAGACCTCCTCAGGACAAATTTCATTGACATTATTTACATTTGTGCAACAAGCATCCATTAATATGGACCCCCCAACCCTCTTTAACATTTATTTTATTTATTTACTTATTTTTCAGTTATTGAAACTTGGAATAAATCTATTCAGTTTAAACGTTAACAACTACACAATAATAAATCCACTAATCCTTATAAAAGTGGGTTGTGATTGGCCACTGTAAAATAAACAAAAATGAATGAAATAATAAACAAAATTTACAAAATACTGCATTAGCTCTGTGTCCAAATGGCTTACCTTGCAAACATAACATAATTTATAATAAGTAGAGATTAGGACTCGGCTCTGTAACACCTTTTTTCATGCAAAAACATACCGTAGATTAAAATAAGCAGGATTCAGTCTATTCAAATAGATTCAGTGACACTGTAGGTTTAACTAAATTCTCCAATATGTAAGTAATTGACCTATTTTAATTGGATTATAACTGATATTGAATTGTAATTATTGAATCATTCACAAAACCAATTTATTCTCAGATTGTGAATAAGATTCTTCTGTATTGACTGTGACTCCATACCTAATTTTTGTGTCACTGCTGCTTGGATGGTACAGGTCTGGCTGTGAAAGTAGAGAGAAGTGATAAAAATGAGTCACTTGTCTATTCTTCAGATTGCCGGCTGGCTGGCAGACCCACAGTGTGTCACAGCATGTATTCTACTTCCAAAGCTTTTGCATTTCAGCATTTTATATACTGAAGAGAGAAGGGCATGTTAAGAGAGCAGTGCTACCAATAGGAGTTTAAGTGTGTGCAGCTTGTTAAGAGAGATCGTAAAATGCTTGTAGTGCATTTCTGTTATTTGAAAGCCCTTGTTTAGTCTTTTCATCCAAAACTAAATTGCTGTTGCTGTGATTTCTGGTTAGAATTATAAACTCCAACTATAGTGGAAAGGATATTATAGTTTAAAAAAAACATTTTTAAAAAAGTTTAAAAAATCCATTGTTAAAAATAGTACTCGTGAAATTATGAACTAAAAATAAATCTTTCATTAACTTTACATTTCCTTTGCTTTTGCTGTTGTAGAAATTAAGGATAGGGGATAGGGACTGAAAAATACTTGGTTAAATAATGGTTAGAGATAATCTAAAGCCGCATAAAGTAACTACAATAAAATTGGCTTTGTGAGGAAAAACGTACTTATAAAATGTTTTGCTGCTTTGTTTAATGGCTTTAGTTGTTACAAAATGTTCCCATAATCTAGTATATAATCAACATAATCTAGGTCTTAAAGATTAATAGAGAGTAAAATATAATGGTGTACATGTGAGATTTTAATGATTAATGCTAGATAATTGTGTATTTCACACTTTGTGACAACAGTTTGGTGAAAACCCACTCATGAGCGTCTCCAGTTGGGCTGTTTGGCAGTGGCAGCTCAGCGGTCAAGGCAACGAGCTACTGATCAGAAGGCTGTGAGTTGAAATCCTAGCACCCTCTTGCTGCTACTTAACACCCAATTGCTCAGTTGTCTTCTCTCTCAGTTGTAAACCTAATGAGTGTTTATTCAGCTAACATGATTACACAAAGGAACAGATCTTCAGCCTTTAGAAAATATTTAATGCATTTTACTTACATCCATATCAGATTAACCTTAGCCCACATTTGTAAATACAATGTTTTGTGAATAATCAGTATTCAGTATTTAAGTGTTATTATATAAGACATATAAGTGGTATAAGATCTATATATTCTATTTGAACTTAACTTTCAGGGAGTATTTCTAATGTTCCCTTAATGCTCATGAACTATGAAAGGTTCTGAAGAGTTTCATAGAAATGCTACTTTATATCTTGATGCAGTAGCACTGAGAAAATTTCTCCAAGAAATCTTTCTTTTGCTTTACATATTGTGAAAACAGAATAACAAGGTCTTTTTCAGTACAAAAACATGCAAGTGGTTCTTATTACTGTCAGCATCGGTACCAAGGACAAATAAATCTGGAAACACTCTTTTTCAGAGGCACACTGGACAGAATAAACTGAATGGTATGTTTATAATAAGGGGCAGCAGTTTTGGGTCAAACCTGGCCTGCCAGCAAGGATGATGTATGAAGTAAAATTGTCTACATTAATTGGTCAGTCTGGAGTTGAAATCTAAAAGAAACTTTCTTATGCGTCAGACAAAGTATAGCAGCAACACTACCGTATAGTGAGTCTGAATTTCCAAACTCAAAATATAATTTAAATCTAAATGAACATTACTGATGTATCTCCAGGTTGTCTGTATGAATAATCCATATAGTAGAGTTGCCTGAAAAGCAAAATTAAATGCATGAAAATGCAAAATAATGTTATCTATTAGCATATTGTTAAGTGCTTCTGTGAACCCCTAGAGGAGCCCTGATAACATCAGCAAAACTTCTTGTGCAAACTAATAGGATTATTTAATACATTAATTAAGCCCAAAATATTATGGGATCATCATGAGGATCAATGTCCATGAACCCTTTAATGTTATGAAAATAAATTAAATGCCATGCTAAAGTGATGTTAAAGATGCAGATCTAAAACCATCCAAAACCGTTATCTTAAATAATGTGCCATTTATTTATCTTGCTATATCTTTATGATAGATTAAGTTCAAAGCTAAGTTTGCCTTTCTATACATGTTAGATAATCGATTGTATTACTCTAAATATTTACTAGATTGTAGGTGAATGTGATAACCTCTTGATTTAATTTTGTTTCAGGCTGTGTCATTGTTAATGTTATCCTGTCCCATAAACCATAAACAAGTCATATACCACTGTTAACTTATTTAATATTAGAATTCCTTTAATATCTCAAATCCATGGAAGCACTTCAATTCCTCACCATTACACACTGCTCAAAAAATTAAGGAAATACTTACATCACACATTGATTCTTGATGAACAAAATATTCAGGTTGAAAGTCTTTACTTACCTGCACTGTTTAATTCGTTGAGAACAAAATTACGTGACAATGGTCAATGGAGACCAAAAGCATCAACCCACTGAAGGCTGTATTCAAAATGACACTGAAAGTCAAAGCAAAGAACAGAAATTACAGGCTGATCCTCTGTGTATGAATTTCATCACAGCATCTCATAATGTAAGTCAGTAGTGTCTATAGCCACCACGTGTCTGGGCATACTTTGATGAGATGGTGGCTGATGTCCTCCCACACCTGTAACAGAGCATCACTGAGCTTCTGGTCAGGCTGTAGTGCTACTTGTTAGTACGGATGCACTGATACATAATGTCCCAGTGGTTCTTAATTGGATTGAGGTCTGGGGAACATGAAGGCCAGTCAATGGCATCAATGTCTTTGTCAACCAGAAACTATCTACACATGCTGGGCATTGTCATGCACCAGGAGGAACCCAGGGCCCACTGCACCAGCATAATATCTGACAAAGGAGAGTCGTGTTGGAAGAACTGAATTTAATAAAAAATTCAGAAGCTTTTGAAAAAGCAAGCACAATGTCTTTGGATTTAGTTTGATTTCATACTGGGGAACTGGGGAAGAGTGTCCCTAACCTTAAGAATTGAAACCTTTTATATGAATTAAGCTCTATATCATTAAACAAGTACAGGACAATGTAAACAGTGTACAAGGATCTGGCTTGAATATCATTATATTAAAAAAATTCTTTACGCAATTATCTGTTATATTCCAAACTTTTTTTCAAGAGTGATGTTAAAAAAATTAACATGCTGAAACTGAATGATCATTTGATTTGAATATGGACATACATGTATTTTTGTGTCAGACTGCTTAAATAGGTCCTTACTGTAGCCACGAAGAGTTTTCTCTTGTCTATCATTTATAATGATCTAGGAATTCATAGCTTATATTAATACTTTTTTTATATCGAGCATTAAAGGTATAACCCTACCCTAGATCTCATCTCCCTTTCGGCCACTGCTTACAACCTTGGGGTAACCATGGACAAGCAGCTGGTTTCTTATCTACAACATCAGAAGGATTCGGCTATTTTTATCTACACAGGCTGCTTGTTCAGTCTCTTGTCATTTCGATACTGGACTATTGCAACTCTATACTGGCAGGTCTACCTATGAACACAATTTGTCCTCTGCAAATGATCCAAAATGCAGCTCCACGACTTGTTTTCATCCTGACTAAGTTCCCCTACACTACCCCACTGCTGTGATCCCTTCACCGGCTTCCGGTATAAACTTGCATAAAATTCAAAACAATGATGCTTGCCTACAAAGCCAAAAATGGAACAGCACCCTATTAACGCAAAGCTCTTGTCACTCCTCGTGCTGTACATCGCTCCTTCCGATCTACTAGACTGGTCCCACCATCTCTCAGGGAAAGAGGTAAGGTATACAGCAAGACTCTCCTCTGCTCTGTGAACGAGGTGGTAAAAATGAACTTCCCCTAGATGTCCATACATTTGAGACACTGGCTATCTTCAAATGACAGGTGAAGACCTACAGTACCTCTTCCTGAAACACTGAAACTAGTGCTTATTTTTCCTGTTTGTCTGTTCCAACAGAGTTTTAGAGTTTGGTACACAAAGACTGTGACCTAGTGAACTAGTGTTGATGTATTCATCAAGACTCCAAAACACTTTGTATGCCACTCTGGATAAGGGCGTCTGCCAATTTCTGTAAATGTTAAATCCCCATATTCCTTGGTTGTGCCATGCTACAAACTTTTTGTTGTAAACTTTTGTTGTTAAAATGTCACTGTTTTTTTCTCAAACATAATTACAGCTGAATAAATGCATTGTGTATGTGTTTGTCTGTCTAGTCATTGGAAACAATCTTATTTAAAAAAAAAAAAAACTATAATATTTCCTTTTGACTAATCAATGTTAAGGTTAGGGGTAAAGTTTAGAGGGGGATAAAATGTCAGATGCAACAAGGATAGGAATATCTAACAAAAACAAACAAACAAACAACAACATCAACAAAATCATAAAATAACCTTCAGGTTTCCTGGTTACTGAGATTAAGGTTTAGGAATTGCAATAATTAGCTGCATTAATAATTGTGTGTTCACAACGATATTAAGACAAACGTTAAGCATGTATTTGTGTGTGCGTGTGCGCGCGCGCTTGTGTGTGTGTGTGTGTGAGAGAGAGAGAGAGAGAGAGAGAGAGAGAGAGAGAGAGAGAGAGAGAGAGAAATTTCATAAGCCTCAATATTGCGCTTCCAGGCAGCGCCTATGAACACAAAGACTCCATAATAAGATTTCTTTCCTCTTTCCAGTGGCTGGGGTTCATTCACACTTCTCCGTGTGTATCTCAGATGGTCATCAGACGGCTGGTGTGTAGCAGCATCACTCTCTTTCTTGTTTTTATCTAGTGCGCAAACACACCGGTGTCGCGCCCTAACAGCGCCCTACTGTCTCCTGTCTCCAAACCGGAAATGTGAACGCGATGCTCTCAGGTGTAGTGCACTGTAGCAGACATCTCCTCGCAGAGACAGCTTCTTACTGGTGTTAAACACGGACGGGATTGTCGTGTTGCTCCAAAGACCGTTCACTAAACGGATGGATCGTGGAGACAAAGTTTAACTGGAGACGATTCTCGCTTCACTGAGAGCTGCGTGTGATGCTCATTTAGACTCTGGGTTGTGTTGGAGTTTAACATTATCGCTCAGTTCATGGCTCATTTCTGGACCTTTCTGGATTCTGGCTCCATATAGGACGCGAAAATAACAACACACAAAAAATCCAACCATTTCGGGTTGCAGGATGCGTCTCTGCGTTGTTCTGCTCTTGAGCTTTATCCAGGACTTGACGGGAGGAGAGTAGACCCAGCAACTGTGCAGATTCCCCGAATTAAAATTCAGCCTGAACTCTCGCCTGCTGTGGGACTTTCATCACGGACGGAGGTGGTCGCACCGCCAATGCCTTCAGTCGACATCCAGCGAAAATTTCATTGCTTCAATCATATCGACAGTGAAAAATAATCACATCCGGACCGGAACGCAAGACTAAATGATCCCCAGAGGGGTTTAACGCGCACAAACACTTTTCCAACATGTTTAAACGGGGTAAGGCTCATTTCTGTCTGTTTGTTTATTTAATTATTTATTCGTGTGTTTATTTATTTCGCTGCTTTGTGAGCAGAAGTTGCACCTGGCAGGTGTTTTGTTAGTTTCTAATTCTGTAGCGATGTAAATAGAGGCTGGTGTTAAACAGAGATTATTAGTTAGTGACCGAAAAAAAAACCCTCATGCAGGTTCATCGATAGACAAGTTTAGTGGCGCGTGCGGCTTTGAAAGTTTAATGGGCTAGGCAGCAGTGCTTTTTTTTTTCATCTGAATTATATAGCGTATTCTGCTTGAGTGAAGATACCCTGAGATAAAACATGAATCTAGGGTGAATCGTGAATCTATCTGCAAATATATATATATATTTTTTTTTATATATATATATATATATTAACCGTGTGTGCCGCACTGCAGTTTTTATCAGTTGTTCTTCAGTTGAAAGCAGCCGCGCTGTCTGTATGGCTCGGATGTGTTTCATTGGGTATTTTCACTTGTGAATCAGAACAGTCATTAAAATGGATGATTAAGGGTTTGGGTGTGTGTTTGCAGAGACTAATACTGTTGTGTGCTGATCATTTTTACATAATCAAATCCACATATGCTGACTTTTCGTGAATTAAATAATGGACTCGTGCTTGTCAGTGATTCTGTAGCTGTGCTGTTAGTCAGTCTGCCATAACTGTGCGCTTCACTGGCCAACAAACGACACTCGCGCTTCAGCCGCCACATATATATGTTTCAAATAATTTACTTTTCAGTTTTGGAAAATCAAATGCTTGAATAGATTTCAATCCTTATGTTTTAGACAAAAAATGAACTTCATACTACACCTCTGCGCGCTACATTTACATAGTAGCCTGTCTCACGTTATGGCGCCTCTCACTTCACTCGGTCCTGAATGGATTAAACTGATTGGCTGCTTTTCTCACAACGTGATTGGCTACATCCGAAACCGCATACTTTTATACTAAATAGTATAGTACTTAAAATGTGATTTAGTTCTATTCGGACACTATTTAGTATGAAAGTACGAGTTTCGCTCACACCAGCCGTTGGTTTCTGTGCGTACAGAGCGAGTCGTGAGAACGGAGAGAGAGAGAGAGAGAGAGAGA
>JAOTRN010000051.1:13571722-13582612 GCA_028566695.1 Bagroides melapterus
GAGAGAGAGAGAGAGATGGAGACAGAGAGAGATGAATAGAAGTTGACCCAGTTTGCAGGTTCCCCACATAGCTCCCAGTGAGTGCTGCAATAAATAGCAGGTGCAGGCTGGCAGAATCCAACAGCTGCTTGGTGACTGTATGACTGTGTCTCGGACTGCATCCCACCCTCCTTCTTGTCCAATCGTGTTTGTAAACACACCGCACCTAACCTGCAGTGTATGTGTTCAGGAACACAATATATGTAACACTAAATCTGCTCAAAGGAAGTCTGGTGACTTCCATGAAAGCTAATGCAACAAAATTATTGTGCAACTCCTGCAACCTATTGGCATTATGTAATTGTCTAGACACTTGTGCATATTCTATTATTCTATTAAATATCACACACTAATATAAAGCACCGTCATGCATTATGTGAGTAATTCTTCTGGTTGGTATGTGCGCCTCTTTTCACCATGAGATGTTTTGTGTGTGTGAGTAGCTGAATGTGTGGCTCATTGGTTTTCTGGCACCAGCCATAAAACAACATCAACAAAATTTTACCCTCCCATCCGGTGACCCTGGCACTGACAGATGGCTTTCCGAGTAAAAATTAAAGCCCTTGAACCTTTCTTGTTGTGAGGTTTATTATTCTAGCTTAAAAAAAAAAAAGACTGGTGTGTCACTTTGGCTCGCAGTCACGGCAGCAAGGGGTGTAAATAAAGCTGCCTGGCCTGACGGATGGCCCAGCACACATAAAGCCCTGTAGATCATTTGCAATCTGCGCCCTCATATGCTCAATCAGCGATTTATATATACATTAGCCAGCATGTATATAGCTTCCTGCTGGGTAGAGAGAGTAGGACATGAGCCATATGCGCTGTGACAACATGTCGGTTCTGGAAGCCTGAGAATGGGAGATAAGCCCCAAAAAATAATGGGAAATGGTTAGTGACAGAGGGGAGCTTGTCTAGTGAACAGAAAGAGAGAGGCAGGGAGTGAGAGAAAATGCACGGGGCTAAATTAGAGTGAGAGAGAGAGAGAGAGAGAGAGAGAAAATTCATGGGGCTAAATTACAGAGAGAGGGGTAGAGAGAGAGAGAGAGAGAGAGAGAGAGAGAGAGAGACTAGACTGATCTGGCACCTGATAAAGTATAACATACCACCTCGGTACTGCTCTGCCAATGAGGGTTGGTTTGTAGCTTCATTTATTCAGGAGAGCAGATTTGGGGTTCCACTGGTAGGGTATTAATGAGTAATGAGTCACCTGGGTATTAAGTGGTTTGGGTGTAGCGTCATGGTATGCTTCCTTGAGAGCACAGGATGTTCTGAGACAGCTGATCTGTTATCGGTGATGTATCCAAAAAGAAAACTAATGTTAGTCAGGCTAAGATTGATTTTTCCAGGCTTCCTTTATTGGAAGGTTTATACCCAGCTAATAACCTGTGTAGCTGCAGAATGTGCTCCACTTCCTCTTCTAAATTTGGAGCCTGGTAAGAGACTGGAGTGCCAGGAGACTCACCAAAAATAGGCATGTTTACTATAATGTGGGCAGGAGCAGCTGGACAGATATAAAATTCACAGGACAAAGAAAGACCATGCTGATTAACATGAGTGTATAGGACACAGTTGGTGATTCACATGGCACAGTTTGTGCATGATGTGTTCACAGTGTTC
The DNA here is from genome assembly GCA_028566695.1 of Bagroides melapterus. Lineage (NCBI taxonomy): Eukaryota > Metazoa > Chordata > Actinopteri > Siluriformes > Bagridae > Bagroides > Bagroides melapterus. The sequence goes on from JAOTRN010000051.1 coordinate 13,573,379, forward strand.
AATCATTCATCTTTAATAAATGCCTCCGGGTCAGAGTCGCTCTGGACTCATTTGTTCATAGTTGGGAATAGAACTAACAACGTTTGTTAAAAAACAAAAATAACAACCGCAGGAGTGGGCAGGATTGTGCAAACTTCCTGCAGGAGTGGACTGATCAGTGTGAGGAGCAGGTGTACGTGTAAGACCACACACATTTAAACTGGAAGACTGTGTATCCTGGAACAATCCATTCAAAGTAGATCTTAAGCAGGAGCCAGTATGTAGAGAGATGGAGAGTTGTATGGCACTGGACACACACAGACATTGAGCAACTGTTCAGACGTCAAGCTAACGGAGACAAATGAGAGAGAAACCAGGATTATCACATGCAACATACTGTATAATTACCATCTACACTCTCACTGGATTTCCATGCGTTACTGGAGCTGTTCTGATGGTTAGGGGAAAGGAAAGGCTTGGAGCTAATATCTTAAAATGTTGCTTATTGAGTATTACCAGATCTCTCTCTCTCTCTCTCTCTCTCTCTGTCTCTGTCTGTCTCTGTCTCTCTCTCACTCACTCACTCACTCTGAGATCTCTTCAATTCTGATGATTTCACGATACCCAGAGCCAAATGTTGACTTTGTGTGAAAAGGTTAATGCAGTTGAGTGGACGGGAAGGGTAAACAGAGAACAGATAATGGGGAAGAAAGAAGAGTGGAGTGGGAAGGAATGCTCGTCAGAAGATAAGCAGGATCCTGGGAAAAGGTCATGTCAGCGCTGCTAATTGGGCTTCTGCTGGGTGACACTGATGAGATGGCCACGTGCTTATGAAAAACAAGGGTGGGAGAGGTCATTGAATATCTCGCTGTTGAATGGCAGCAGTGGCCAGAGGAGAGACACTGAAGGGACAGAGGAATAAAAAAAAAAAAAACGAAGTCCATCAGGGAGGGAATCACTGAGGAGCAGGGCAAGGTAGAATTGCTCATTTGAAATTCTATTCCCCCGGTCACAGCTTCAGGCCAGGAAGCGCTGAGAGAGAAAGTGAAGTGCAGGAAAGCCACAAAACATGGATATAGGGATGCATTTAAGGGGCTCTGACTCCTCAAAGCTTTGGTAGAAGGACATCTACAGAACTTCAGCACCTTAGAGAGTCTCAAAACAGCCTGCATTCGCACTCGCACCGCCCTTTTCCCCTTTGCTTATGAGCCCATAGCTCCATTTACTATTCACTGTGCGCCATAAGCTTAGTATTCAAGCTTAATATATTTGCATTAAAAAGAAATGAACAAGCATCGCTATGAGCAAGTAAAGTGTCTAAATGAAAATGCTGCCACATTTTAAAGTTTTTAATGCATTTATGAATTTATTTCAGGTCACTAAAGAGCCAGGTTCAGACAGTGTGACGGAACAGAAAGGCTTCTGAGGCACTATATTGTAACTTTGAGTAATTCCCAGTACACTGTCTTACTTAAACACGTTTTCTGTGTACATACCCTGCTGCAGGCACTTCTGGGAAAAGAGCAAAAACAAAACAGATGAATAGATCGAACACATCTCCGCACTTGCCTTTTTTTCCCTCTCTTGTGAGATTTTCCTCAATAGTCACTTTACAAATGTAACAAAAGATATTTCATCCATCTTTTTTAGTTACACATACACTAGCTCGCTTTACCATCATGTTCGGATGACAAGCAAACGAATAAAAACTAAAATAAAAAATAAAAAATGGAAATTATCATGAAAATGTGTCTAGACACAATATTTTGAAATGGCAATAATTTCTATGGCAATCTGTTTTCTATCCTTTTTCGTAACTAAAAGGAAACAGAGATGGCAAACATTCTTTATGTCAGCAGGGTCTATTGTGTTTTTTAGTGTTATTCTGTCTGTCTGTTCCATCTTCGTCTGAGCACCAGCTTGTTGCACACTGTGAATTTTTTTTTCTTTCTTTCTTTTTTTTTTTTAACAACACCCACAGCCAGCTGTTTCCCTACACCAGTTTCAGATACAACAACTGTGACAAGCAACCCTCTGGTGGCTTAAATTCTATATAGAGAACCATTTTCTGTGCAATAATCAGTTGATAAACTGCTAAACTAACAGACTTAGCAATAATCAATGAACGGATCGATGTTTAAACAGTGAAACACACTAATTCTTGTAGAAAGCTTGAAAAGAATGGAAAAAAAAACTGATCGAAATAAAATAATAATATCACTGAACGTAAATATGTTCATGTTTTCTGTCAATGTTTTTACATTTTAAAACTGAAAATCCACAGCATGTGAATAAAGGGGCTTTCATTTTTTAGTAAACATTTACAAATTTGTGTGGCACTCCTTACTTGTTCAGCATTTGTCAAAGGATTGTTCACAGTATGGTCTGTCAGGTCCTTGCTTTGCTCACTGCAAGTCTTTTGGGTTTTGCAAATGATATATGACAGATATACTTTTGACAGTCTGAGAATGTTCTCTGACATGAGAGCACCATGCTACTGTACACGCTAGCACTTTGCTAGACGCTGAGAACAGAGGAATGCCACAAATGTTTCTTCTATCTTTTTATTTATGTATGTCAGCCTGACAAAACCATTCACTTTCTTTAATAATGTGTCCCAACAAGTAGCATGTCTATAGTCTGGTAATGGAAAGAGTAGAAGAGAAAATTGCATGCAAAGACACCATTTTTACAGTTTGTGCTAATAAGATCTAAACATCTTTAGGCAAAATGACTGTTTTGGCTTCTTTCCCAAAATGCTTTTAACAGTTTGAAAGCAAAAAAAAAAAGCTAATTTTCGGTGTCAACGTATGTTATAGGAAAAAGTCAAATTTTTCTTTTTTTTTCTTATTTACATCCAAGTCTTCCTGCCACAGATACATGGTGGTGGTGTTCTTCATTGTGGAAGGTTTCCCGTTGGCCCATCTGCTGTTGTGCACTTGACGGGTAGGGGATGTTGCCACTACTTTAAAAAGCTCTGTAGGAATTCCATCAGGGCCTGTGCTCCTGTTGTTTTTGTCTTTTTATAGATGACAGAACTTCTGTGAACTGCAATGGTTCATCCAGACAGAGGGCCTTTGGGACGTCTGGGCAAGAGGACAAGGTTGATGTTTTGGTGGAATAATACAGTATGTGTTGAGGATGGTGTTCAAATACGCAGCCCTATGTGCTGAGATGCAGACTTTACTTTCTGAGGAGTGCTGAGCCATCAGCTGACCAAACCCTCGTGCATTTTTGAGGGCCATATAAAGTTTTAAGAGCCGAGTTCAAAGCCTGGGTGTTGTTTGTGTAGCTTTTGAATGTCCTGTGCTTTTCTGAGACCCCACTCGATTTTCTATGAAGCTGACTTTCGTTTGTGACTCATTGCAGATTGCTTTCCACTTTAAGTGGAGGGCTGGGGACTGCAGGTTAGAAAGAAGGACTTGAAGTGCTCTGTGTTTATCCTCTTGAGATGTCTGAATCTCAGTGCCACTGTCATTAAACTGGTACTATTACCATGTTTTAATGAAGCCACAGTTATCTGAGGCAGCCTGCATCATGGCTCAGCCCAGTTTGGACTTCTCATCCTGCATTTCAAAAGAGCAATCAGGATGCTTATCTGCTTGAGGCTCTAGAGCAAGTACTAGTCTCTGCCAATATGTGTGCAGGACCTCTGGGCAACCTAGACCCCTAATATCAAGTTTATTGTTTGATGGCAGCTTCATGCAAGGAGGCCAGACAGATTCCTTAATTAAATTTGGACCGGTCAGTCTATGGTCAGTCCAGCATTTAGCTCCGCCAGTGCCTCTGCCAGTGAGCAGTGTGGGTCTAAAATACAGTGGCTCAGTAAGAAAGATGCGCATTCTAGTTTTTATCTTCACCAGTTTTGTTACCATAATACCCTTGACTCTGTGTAGCTAGCAGCTCCCAACCTTTTCCACAACATGACTTGCATACTGGATCAATAAATAGGTTTAATGTGAGGTTGACGTTTGTAATTCTTCTTGTAATTCGTCTTGACTTGGGTATGATGTCATACCTTCTGATTCTGACATTTTCAGCTAATTTTTATTAATTGGGAGAAACTCGTCAGACATTTTCTAAAGAGGGATGAATTATTATTTAGTAATTGTTAGTAAATTTAGTAAATACAGTTTTTGGTATCAGTTTTAATCAACAAACTGAACACTGCAAAGAGCTTAGAAAATCTTGAGATAAACACATTCTGCTTCCTCCACTATTGTTTTTTTTTATGTTTCAACCTGGCCTGACTAATTAAAAGATTAAATTATGTACAGTAGGTTTGTTTCAAAGGTCAAGTGTTTCATTTAACCACTCGAAGTCCTTACTGATCATCGCACAACCTCTGATGCATTACCTCATCATGACTCTGCTATTTTATTTATTCGTGATGCTTTAGAAAGCTTAAGAGAATTTTTAACACCTTTATGTGCTCAAAAAGCTTTGGCAGTCTGAGGTATGTAGACACCTACTGTATCTGACCCTAAACATCTCCAACAGAGCTGTAAGTGAAGACCTTCTCCTCATGTTTTTAAATCTAAACCACTTGGCTCCACTCGTTTCACTGTGCTGTTACTTTCTCCACTCTCATTTATTTTTCCTTTTTGCTTTCGTCTTTCTCCCTTCCTCCTCTGCCTGCTCTGTGACTCAGAGACAGCTGGCATAAGGATAGCGAGTCTTTATTGCCCTCCTATCAGCCTTGTGCCACTCCAGGAGATTTGGGTCCTTTGTTAGCAAGTGCCAAGGTCTGCGTGGTTTTATAGTGCTGATAGGCTAGTGTCAATGCATGCCCAATTCTGCTGGCCCCTAGGCACACACCACACCGGCTTACTTACACACACACAAGCTTTAAAGCACTGCTGAGGGTCTGCCTCCATGTTAGCACCGCTCTGTTTGCTATGTTTGATCCTCCAATATAGGCAGCATGTACGCACTCTGTTTACTTCATTCGTTCCTCTTCCCCCATCCTCTGTCAAGACTTCCAGGCTTCCTGATCCTCAGGCTTAGCCTGCTCCTGCTCTCTTACTTAACATAGCACAGGAACAAATGATTCTTGATGGCATTTGGATGAGGTAAAACAAAGGTGATCCAAACTATCAGCATTCCCAAGTTTTGGATTGCTACAGCAAGCACAATAAGAGAAATCAAAACATCTATACTACAGAGAGATGAACTACACAAAACAATATCTGTTTACTCACTCAATGCAGTGTCATGTTGTTTAATGCCCGCTGAGACTAATCACACCATGCGGGACCCTTTTCTCCCACACTGTTATAGGTTTGATTAACTTTATTTTATTCACTGATCAGGTATTTGTTTATTTACCTACCATTAACATGCATGCGCTTCTAAGCCCAAGGCCTTATTATTGTCATTCTGCTGGAGATTGAGCACTCTAACTCATCAAGCAAAAAAGCTCATTATATTAATTTGGCTTCTTTTCACAGGCTCTTCTTGCACTACCCAATTGTGAGAGGAAAACACTAAATGACACTTTGTTTCAGCAGATCACAGCAGGGTTTGTTATCAGAACAACGGCCTGTTTTTCAGCACAAATCCTACTGAATACCTTCTCGACTTAACGCACTGCCAACTCCTACAGTTACTATACTGTAGATGGTACTAGTACAAGTAAATGAACAAGATCCAATATTGGTACCAATTATTGGAACTCTTTCAATGTATTTTTTACCTACCAAGACAGCAGAATTAATTAACAGATTTATGGAAACCAACATGGTTTCACAGTCTGAGCTAATCTAATATGGGCTCCCATGTGGAAGAGAATGCAACAGAAAGGCATTACCCCTTTTGTCCAGAGATCGATCTGGGTGGGTTGGACGGCATATTCTCTGTCCCATGTCAGTCATAGCGACAACAACCAATCATGTGTGTCTATGAACTTGTGTATGTTGAAGAGGGCAAATAGCACACAAACAGTTCCAAAGTACACCCCGGCTTTCACGTATCTCTCTCAGAGAATTAATATCTTAACCTTCGCCCTTCCTGTTGGCTGCTGGTGGGTAGAAACTGGGAAAATCAGGGAAATGTTACAAAGTTTAGGGTTCCAGTTGGGTTAGTTTCCTCATGACATTCTTTCTTTTCTTAAAATGAATAGTCTAGCTATTGTCCTCTATTAACTACACCACCTGTATATTATCTGTTTGCAAAAAAAAGACCTGTTAGACACTATTATTAAATATTAGCCATGATCTTCAAAACAGATACAATATTTATAGTAAATTCAGTGTTTTATAACACAGTGTATTCTGTTTTCTGGAAACAAACCAAGTTTCTGCCATGACCTGCTGAAACCAAGAAACAAAGAATGACATGGAGATATTTTCTATTCCGTTAAAGAAAGAAATAGATTAGTAGACCGCTTTAGATAATATCATCATGAGATTTTACCTGCACTGACACAAGCTTTTAAGACAGATAGATTTTGTGGAAGGATTGTGAGAAGGGGAACAACCTTCTAGCCAATTTCTGTAGGCAGTGTTCCAAAGAGAATTGATGTAGCTTTAAGGACACAGGATGACACCAGACATTCATTTTATTTTGTGTATAATTGATATGCACTTAGAAGGTGTCAAATTAAAGGAAAAGGTCTGAATAAATGAGTGGAGAAACATAAAGAGTGGAGAAGCTGGCAGATTTATATACTGCATGATATAATTTCCCATTAAATAAAACTAATATATACAGATATATATATATATATCAACATTGTGGGTTACACTGGCTGTGAAAAGTTCTGTGCTACAACATGCAATTAGTATACAACTCATGTGGGTGGATGACAGCGTGTGCGTGTGTGTGTGTGTGTGTGTGTGTAAGGATGATCTCTTCCAGGATGACAGTGCCTCCATCTCCATCACTAATGGCTAGTTGAATATGAAAACGATGTAAATCATCTGCTACGGTCTTTTAGATTAGCAGATATCAGCTGAATTGAACACCTACGTGAGATTTGGGACTGATGTTTCGACTCCACCACCATCACCGAAAGACGAATATTGTTCATCTTTAAAGGAATATTTTCAGTGATTTGTAGAATCTATGCTAAGCCACGGTCATGTGTTTATTTTTTTAACTTGTATCTACACCTTTATATATAAATCTGCACATTCCACATATTTTATATCCAGAACATTACTGCAGTGTCCTTCAGTAACGATAACAGATGTAGAAACATGATGTGTTGGACGGTTGTGCAAGCAAAGTGCAGCAAATATATATATAAGTGAGAAATCAATGGAAAGGCCAACATAAAAACACACATAAGAAATATTCAGGCAATAATCAGATATTTTCTGTTAACGGATGAGGTCTATTACCTGGGTCATGCTTCCTTGATCTCAAGTCTCATCCAGCACTGAGCTTCTCAGTAGTGCCATCTCATCATCGTGTAATGCAGTCAAACTGGTGAAGGACCTGCACTCAGATGAATCATCAGCTGTGGTAATGACAGCAGTAGAGCAGTATGAAGAAGGAGAGTGATACTCTAATATTTCAACCATAAAGTAATTAAGGATTAGCATTGTACAGTGTCTGACTCTGTAGTATGCTGATGCAGATGATAATGTCTGAAATATTTCATAAAACTGCTACACTGATAGATGTAGGAGTTATTATAATGGGTGATAGTGATAACAAATTCAGGGAGAAGTTAAATGTCCAGTGTGTGAAATTCCCCTGCTTTCTTTTCTGTATACTTCATAAACTTTAATAGCAAAGCAACGGTAAACTGGCTATTTCTACTAGCAGCAGGGGGCTATTTCCAGAACACAGATGCTCCATTACAAAGCAGTCTACAAAATAATAATAATAAAAGATAGAATCTATTGCTCTCATTGCAATGAAAGATCTACTGCTCAGCTTTAGAGTACATGCAGCTCATTCATTACAGCACGGACAAATAGAGTTTCTGACAAGAGCGTTATTGCAATCTATTGCAATTGCTATTGCTTTTTCAATATCAATCTTGTATTTGGTAATATTTCAGTGTGCATTATCTTGGACTCCTGGCAAGAAAACAGAGCCTCCATGATGGGGCATATTATAGTCAAATTGAAAGTAGGATGATTTATAGTGTATATGCAAATGAAATTGTGTTTATCTAAATGTAAATGCTTCATTAGTTTAAATTGTGAATGAAAAATCACAGTAGGTTTAAGAACTAGAAGAAGGAATAAAGAGTGGACTGTTATAGCAGGCAGGTGTGCTGCCAGGGCTAATATTTAGTCACTGTGAGAGTTCAATTTGATTGCTAAGTGTATGAAAGAATTTGAACAATATGTATTTTGGAACAAACATAAACGCTATAACTGCCAAAGCTTTGGTAAGAGAAATATGGAGCTACATATTTTCTTCCTAAAGTAGCTTTGCAACAAAAATGTCTCCAGTGAGGAAATAAACAAAGCTGTAAAGCAGGCCAGCTCATGTTAGGGCACAATGAGTATGTAGCAGATAAGGACCATTCTTGGAGCCAGAGCCAAATCCTCAGTCGTGTGGCAGACAGGGCTGAAAAATGCAGAAATATATTATGGGCAAGCTCTCTTAGCTCTTCTACTTTCATAGAGCTGAATAAACAAAACAAAGAATTAAAAACAAACAAACAAAGAGTAATTATAACATTACCCTCACTCGTCAGTTTATTAGGAACACCCCTTTTCATTCATGCGTTTCTCCAACCAGCCACTTACAAGGGAGCAGAGCTGTTACAGCTCCAGAAATATTCACATCAAGCATAAGAATCTAATATATTAGAGGAAAAAACAATCTCGTTGATTTTGACCATGAGATGGATGTTGGTGCCAGGAAGGCTGTCTTCTGAAATTTCACTCAGACAGACAGACAGACAGACAGACAGACAGACAGACAGACAGATAGATACTTTATTGAGCCCATAGGAAATTCAAGGATCCAGTAGCAACATACAGAGAAATAAGATTATCACACAGTCCCCCACCCCAAAACATGTGCACATGTGATTCTTCTTTTTTCTTCTTCTTCTTTTTCTTCTTATTCTTCACATCAAGTATAAGAATCTGGGGGAAAAATATAATCTCATTGATTTTGACCATGAGACGGTTGATGGAGCCTGGAAGGCTGGTTTGAGTGTTCTGAAATTTTAGATAGATAGATAGATAGATAGATAAATAGAGAGATTGATAGATAGATAGATAGATAGATAGATAGATAGATAGATAGATAGATTGATAGATAGATAGATAGATAGATAGATAG
>JAOTRN010000051.1:13652812-13662845 GCA_028566695.1 Bagroides melapterus
CTATTTTCACCACCAAAAAGCTGAAATTACCATTTGTTTTATATTTCATAAACTTATTATGACTTATTAGTACGGTTGCATTGATATCAACTGGGTAGCCTGATACTAAACTCATTTACTCCTACCCATCTTCACAGAAGATTCTCTTTTCCCAGCATCTGAAAGGATATCAGGTGTTATATGATATAGGCCTAGCGTATATTCCTGTGCTAATAAACAGACGACAAGAAATGACAGAGATCTGGATTTATTTCACAACTGATCAAAGTGATGCAGGCTGCAAACCATGCTGTGTGAAAATATCAAGAAGCAAGGAACTACAGCATCTTCCTACAATTAGTAACCTGATAAAACATTTTAAACATAAAACACAGCATGCGGAGCTCGTTACCAGCAGCACACAGCAGCAATCATGCAGGATAGGTGGGAAAAATGTATACTGACAACATTAAGTGAGTGAAAGAAAAGAAAAAAAAAAAACAGCTTTTTTGTTGTTCTTGATGATCTCTCTAAGCGCACAAACATTAGTCTCTGTTTTAATTGATCAATGTTTAAACTGGGGAAATAAAACAATACTCAATCAAAAGTGCAGTGATGCTTCTGATTAATAAGAAAGTCCGAACCACATTTTCTGTCAGGCAAATCGTGACGTACAAAGATTGCTTGTAGCAGCACTGTATGCTATAACAGTTAGCAAGGCCTTTAACCCTCAATTGCTCAATGACAACAAATGTAACTCACTCTGGATAAGGGCATCTGCCAAATGCCGTAAATGTAAATGCATTTATTTATAGCCCAACACGAGAAAAGCAAACAAGCACAGATATACCACTTATTTGATGTCTCACTTTCTCATGTCATGTTTTTAGGTGATCGGTTTGGTAATTAAAGCTGGCAGATCAGAAAAATCAGGCTTAGTAATGAAGAGAGCTTAAGAGCAAACGAGAGCAAAGAGACCCACTTCATATGCTTTTGGTTGCTGGCCGGTGTCCATCCAGCCTGTTTCGTTAGCACCCTCTTCAGGACAGTTTGGCAAAAAACATTTCGGTAATTAGTAAACAGGAGATTGAGATCTGCTTGAGAGAGGGCGTGGGTTTCACACTTGAAGTCTAGATCTTGAGCTAGACTTATTCCATTAATTATTAAACATTAAACGGTTAATATCTCTCAAAACAAGTCAAGTCAAGCTTGAAGCAAGACTGGAAACAAAATTCTCCATGAAATAAATGATCATGGAATACTGAAGTTGTCCAAAACAGATTTAAATCAGAGTGATGTTCATTCATCTCCTGTCTGTAGCTCATAGAGAAACACGGCAGAGATGTGCCTGGTTTCAGACTCGGAACTGGCAAACACAACACACACTCTGATCAACTCTTTTATTTCATTCACTATTTTTGAATAGGATTTCACTTGGTCTCACTGCCTATAATTAGAGTTGTACTTGACTTGTAATTAGGGATAGGCCATGGCTGTGGAAAACAATTAACACATACAGATCCCCACTTAACTGTTGTTTCCTCCCCCTACTTTACACTTGACCCACAACATGCCCTCTAACTACACGCTCAACCCACAAATTACTGCTTTATTCAGGATCTTATTAAATTAGTCTTATCTTTGTATTGAATTCAACCAGATGCAATCAGAACACGCACACAGGAAAAAAAAATGATGACATTATGAACAAAGCCGTGTTTGTTTAGGAAAAGAGACTTCAAATGAAATAGGTATACAATTAGTCATGCTTCATCCTCTCCCACTCACATTTTACCTCTCTCACAATAAACCGATAGTTCAGTATAATAGCCAAAATGTAGCATTCATGATCCTTAGATCCCTTTTTCATGGCTTGAAAAGTGGGGTCCATGTAATAGAAACTATAATGGAAATTAGCATGATTGAATTGACATGTTTTGAAAGCTGGTTTAGAGGAGACTTTGAAGTAGCCTTCGAGTGTTGTGCTGCTTGCGTATGACAGTGAATCCCATAAGCTGCTGTACTATCTCTAACGTCCAGACTGGCTTTGCTTTAATCAGGCCTGCATGCTGACTGTGTTTTTATCCAACTAAAGCTGCTATGCTGCTGCTTACTACCCAGCAAGAAAACAGTGTAGGGGGAGTGACAGCATGGAAGCATCAAGGAAACCACAAAAAAGAGGGAGAGAGAATGGGGACGAGGAGAAAAAAAAAGGTGCCAGAGTGATCACATCGTAAAAAGAGAGCTAGAGAGAGGAGAGGGTGGAAAATCGTTTTTAATGCAGGCATAATTGAAAATGTGTGCAAGAGAGGAAATATAGTCCGTGTCACTTTCTAATTGAAGTGGAAAATCTGGCTGTGCCTGACGTAGGGATGCATTTGAAGGCCTGTGTTGTGGAGGCAAGCAGGTAACAGAAGACTCAGTCATAGAAAAAAAAAATGAGGGAAAAATATTGAAGGGAAGAGAAAGATTCAAGGACAGCTATAAAGCAGTAAAGTGAAGTAAACAGCTCGTGAAGATTGATATGTATGTCTTTGTAATAGAGATATGAAACAGGGCTTGGCTGGGATGATGAATACAAAAGGTAGCAATTGAAGGAAAGGCAGCAAATAGGCTAAAGGATTGTGAAGCAGAAGGACACGTTCACACATGACCCTGAGTTTAGAGAAAGAGAAATTACTGTGTGTATTTCCACTGCTATAGTGAAGGCCTATAGGACGTGAGGAACTTCATTAATTTAAGCAGTGACTAAGCCCAGTACAGTTAATGACTTGACATTAAAGCAGGATCAATGGAAAGACTCACAACATTTAAGAAGGTACACTTAATGAAAATGGATTACTTCCCTAAGATTGTACTCCCTCATGTCTCCTGCTTTTCTGCCTCAAGTGGAAAAACATGTGCATGCTGTTCTTCCTAATATTGCTCTCAGAGCAGGTGTTCAACCCTCCACTGTGAGTCATTATCTGCCTATACATTCACATCAGTGTCAGTGGCTCTGAAATGCTTTGAGCTTTAAGGTCACATACGTACGTTAGGTGCTGTGAAGCCGATTCAAATGTGCTTATATGTGTGGCGTCCGTCAGTGTACGGGTTGTGGGCGAAGGAAATGATTGTTAACTTGGCAGTGTGTAGGTCAGGAGTGACAGTAAAGAGGTCTCCTTCCTGCAGGTTGCCTGTGAGCACTGATCAGATCTGTAAGAGTAGTAATGACTGTACAGCTAGTCAGCTCCTCCATACTCAACTCTAATCAGCTGCTATTGTGAGCTGCTTTTCTCTGCCATTTTCTGCTCGGCTTCACTCAAATGTGGTGCCCTGTAGCTCTAAATGTGGTGTGTGTATGTGTGTGTGTGTGTGTATATGTGTGTGTTTCTTACAGTAAAAATCACCTGCATTGAATAATTCATGTCCTGTAAATCTGGGCCAAGAAAGTGGTTAGTATGCAAGCTAGCTGCAGCTTGTACAGGTACTTTTGAAGGAAAGTCTTTTTGTTCGGGGGAAAGTTCAGAGATTTCTTAAGGGTTGCCAATAGTAATGAATTGAGGTGAGCTACAAAAGCAGGCCATGCTGCTGCTCCAGGTCACCTGGGCATGCAAGGGCTGCCCTGGGCAAAGTGCACTGCACCTCTAAATCACTCACTACAAAACACTTGTAGTCAATATGTTCCTTCAGCAAGCGTGTAGCATATCCACTAGACTTCAGCGTGTTGATATACAACCCGGTCGTCTCTGAAGTATATGATCATCATGTCAAGATTGGAGATATTCAGCAGGAAGTGAGAAATAAGAAAGTTTTTTCATGAACATGTAGACAGTTCACAATATTCCAGGCTGCTGTCAGAGGTCAGGACAAATTTGTGACATGTCAGAAAATGTGCTTGACGTCATGTTTTGTGAGCAGTGTCACAATCCAATATTCACTGCAACAAAGTCCTAGTGTTACCTACTCCATATTCACACGATGTAGTCTTTGAGAGTGACTGGCTTCTCTGTGTCACATGAATGTTAATGAATTTCAGCACAACAGCGCCTAGACACATTCTATTCACCAATTTTCCTTGACCACCTCTCGATTTTGTGGGTTTTTAAGTTTGTGCCCATAAAATTGCACATCATTAGAGCTGTGCGCTAACCGCCAGACCCAGGTGACTAGCGAATAACTGACATTTAACACACGGTACAACTGTTATCCATTGTAAACACTGGGATGTCTGTTCTATTTTCAGTCACACTTTCATACCTTCTGTATTGAATAACCAGTGATCAAATTGATATCTCCTAAAAGCCCAGAATATACTCCACAAAACGGAACGAATAGAACATTGTACATTTATAACGGCTTTAATAATAGATATTATCACCAAGCAGCTTTATAAAAATCTGAATAGATATTGAATATATAGAATGATAGTGGGATTTTAAATCATTACTCATTACTAAGCGAGTTGAAAGGATGTTCACGTTAAGCATGCTGTGAATAATTGTACCGGGCTAAGTGAAGGACAGCTTTATGATTACAGCAGCAGAGTTGCTGGTATGTATCTATGGTATACAGGTGAGATTATTCACTTCGTTTTTGGCATGCACTTTTTTTTATGGTTAACTGTTGAAACCATCCACGATGGCAAAAAGTGTCGAAGTGCAGTTTGCTCCAAGAAGAAGTAGAGAATCAGAATAAATCAGGCAAGTCTGGAGGGTGAGAAGAGACACAGAAGTATAAGTGTGTCAGAGAAGAGAGAGAGAGAGAGAGAGACCGAGAGAGAGAGAGAGAGAGAGAGAGAGAGTGTGTGTGTGTGTGTGTGTGTAAATTATTAGGAATGCTCTTATCCTAGAGTGGCTTAAAGGGTGTACACTGTGTCTAGTAGTGGGCTGTGAAATGATTTTATTTATTTAGGTTACTTACTAACCTTGCCTTGGCTGTCTTCCTGCAAAGATTACATCAGGTACTGAGTCAGTTTAACAAAAGCAGTGGGGAAACACTGTCAGTCCGCATAAAGATGTCTGAAACCTTGCAAGCTAAAGGTGCTTTTCTCGCAGTAAATATCAGGCTTTGATCATGTTTTTGGTTAGGAGGTCACCATACTAACGTTTGTAAGTCTAATCAGTTTAGTTTATAGGAATAGACGGACTATCAAAATGTCTTTGTCGCTCTACATATGAATGGAATTTTTTTGCAGCAGAATTAATCAGCAATTAATAGTTTTTGTGACGATTGCGGCGTATTTTGTTGAGTCATTTCACAACAACAGGAGAAACTCTTTTTGATTCAAGATTAAACTATATTGATTCAGTAGAATGAAGAGCAAATGGTTAAAAGTGGCTCGTTGTTTTAAAACAGCATGGCGTCTTCCTGGTTAGGAATGAGAATTATCTGTCAATCTTTTCCGGCGTGACTTACATTTACCACATTTATACAACTGAGCAGTTGAGGGTTAAAGCTTTGCTCAATGGCCCAGCAGTGGCAGCTTGGCAGTGCCAGGATTTGAATTCACAACCTTCCTCTCTGTAGTCCAACGTCTTATCCACTGAGCCACAACTTCCAAGAATGAATGTAGGAACATCAACATATCCCACAATGCATAATCAGATCAGGGCCTCTAGTAGAACCTCCCTTTATTTATTTACACGTACCGTAGCTTTGATGGAATGTGGGTAAAGGAAGGCGTGCACAGATTTGCACTGTGAATCATACAAGATGAATATAAATCTGTCTTCTTTATCTGGTCATCGGCAGTTTCTCCAACTGCACTGTAATCAGACCCAGCATGTGGAGAGTTGTGTCTGGGTCTGATTGCTCTGGATGTCCCTATAAACCTGCCGCTGCTTACAAAATTACCACTCACAGTAACTACTCACTAAACAAACAATGAGATGTCCTCCTCTTTTGTCTAAGACCAACTAAAAGGAATTAACACCACTCTGACATTTATTGAAATCCTTTTAATTAAAATGGCGGTATTAAACATCTGTGCTTTCTTTGGCTGGCAACCACTGCCTCTCTCTTCTGCACCTTTAAATGCTTTCCCAGTAACAAATCCAATCTCCCTCCACCCCCGAATTCCCCTCTGTATTCTTTACATGCTCCATATGGCAGCAGCTTGTTTAGCCCAACTATTTTTAGCTCCTCCGATTTGTCAGCTGGAAAAGCATCGTTGTCACTTCACCTATACTTTCTTCTTTCTTTCTAATTTCACGTGTGTTTGGGTGTTGGTTTAAGGACACGTATTCATATGCCGTGAAACCCTTATTATCAAATACCGACAGTGCCGTGCACACACAAGCGATCTCGCAAATATCTTATCAAAGTAATAGAATAGAAAATAATCTCTCGAGTATCTTATCAGCTTTCTCTGTATGCACCAGCCACCCTCCTGCGAGCTTCACAAGTTGCACCTCCAGCGTTAATCAAATCTATTGGCACAACACGCACATCAGTTAAGAGGTGTCAGAGCTATCCATTATCAAACTGTAGCAACGCATCAGGAAAGAAAAACGCATGCACAAACATCAAGCAAATCATGTCTACTACGGTGAGGAACTATTTGACATGGGATATGTCTCCCACATGAACCAGGTCACTGCTGTGTATAGCAGCCTGGTAATATCGGTCAACACACAGAGGAGCAGGCTAGATGGAATTGTAGGCTCCAGACCTTTATTCTTCTGAGATTCGGCCAAGGACCAGTGCCTTAAAGATTGCTTCCTGTTCTATGTCCATGGTTCACTTCTTAAAATAAAAACAATTATTACATATTGGTCATGTCCACAGAGCTCTCTTA
Source organism: Bagroides melapterus (assembly GCA_028566695.1). NCBI lineage: Eukaryota > Metazoa > Chordata > Actinopteri > Siluriformes > Bagridae > Bagroides > Bagroides melapterus. The sequence goes on from JAOTRN010000051.1 coordinate 13,659,570, forward strand.
TAACCAACTACATCATTTGTATTTTTATTCCATCTAGAATACATGGTTGTTCTCTAAGGTCTCTTCCATTCTGTGTTAGATTTGGAAAAAAATGTAATTCTGCCTCAGCTTCCAAACCAGTCACAGATTCTGCCTGCTTTACTCAAGCGGTTAATAATGCACTGACAGGTAGAGAAATGAGAGAGGTCCTTATAGTCAGTGCTGCAGAGTTAGTACCATACCCAGGGGGTACATTTGAATTTGGAGGAGCTCATATGAGCTGAGCCTTTGGATTATGTTAAAATGCAAGTGCAGCTGAGCACAAGAAATCATAGTAATGCGTATTAGAGATATTACAGATAATAATAGGGATGATGTAATACATTTTCCCATTGCTTTATAGGGAAATTTCAAATGTATGTAAGGCATCTTTAAACAAGGAAATTGTACAAAACTGTATATATACTGTATATATTAGTGCTGGGCAATGATTAATGGTTAATCACATGATTTTCTGCGATTATTCGTGATGAATCACATTATTATGCACAAAATGTAATAATGAATTGAAAAGAATTGTATTGTGTAATTTATTGCACAAATTTATTTAAAACTACTGCTGTATGAACTAAAGTGCTATACCATTTGGTTAACACCTAGTACATAGTAAAAGTTAAAATATTTTTTGTAAATCTAAACTTAAACATTAATGAAGTTTTCTAGAGAGCAGAAAAATCAATTTTGCCCTGGTTACAACTGGTGTTAATTAATTAATTAATTAATTAATGTGTTAACATGATAATAACACATTAACATGACCAGCCCTAGTGTGTGTGTGTGTGTGTGTGTGTGTGTTTATGTGTGTGTGTGTGTGTGTGTGTGTGTGTGTGTGTGTACATATGTATGTATATTTATATAATTCTCATCTTTACATCCAGGATAGTCTCCACATCCACCTCCACCCTGACCAAGATAAAGTGGTAAATAAATAAGTCTATATTTTTAGTACCTGTGAGAGAGCGAGAGAGAGAGGGCCTCCCTTTCTCCTGGATCCTGAATATTACCCCTGGCTACACAGTGGCTATCAGTAAGATCAGTGCTTTAAGAGTGAACTTGAATTTTCCACAAACAAGACACATTGAGGTGGGATGATGCCCTTTAACTCATCAGAGATCTTTACCGTTTCATTATACTTCCAATTAGCTAAGAACCATAAAGCAGGCAGTGTTACTTTCATTAGCTTTCATTAGCAGCAAAACATTTGCTCTACTAATGCCGTTGAAGCATATGAGCACCCTCAATGATTGTTGCATTTAACCAAGAACAGCAATACAATCACAATAATGATGTTTAGACTAATTAGTGACTTGCTGAACTTGAATTGAATTCCAGGTCTATTAAAAAGACAAACAGAATTAACAGGATGTTTTGGGAAAGCAGTTATTGTCGTTTGTCGAACTCAAGACTATAGTAAATAAGGAAACACAATCACACTCACAATCTAATTAATCCTAGCCAGGTCTTATAGTTTTTTCCTTTAAACATATCTACTAGTGATCATCTGTATCTTCTCAGGTTTTTCATTAAATTGTTTTTAAGACCTTCTTTAAGGCTGCATTGTCTTTCATGTCTCCGATTCCTTCACCACAAATCAGAAGAGGTTTATTTAGGCAGAATTTTAAACTTCATTGAGATTGTAAGTCTGTAAAAGACAAAGAAGATCCTAGACATGCTTTAGCACCTTAGTTATTCTACAGGTAACTCTGACATTTTGGCAGATTTCCATCAGTTTCTTTTATGTCCCATTAAATTTAGGACATATTGCTTTAGCTTTGAATTATTCACTTCCTGTTTCTAGCTTGGCTTTAAATAATTGACAGTCAGGAACGACCACTTTCAAGCAGAAAAGTTTGGTTTCTAAAGCTATTATATACAAGTACTAAGGATAGGTATGTACATGTACTGTATATATATTTCTATACATTTTAACTCATTGAAAATATACAATATATAAAGAATAAAACTAATTTTAATGATCATTTGTATACTAAAAGGTCTTTAGTTAATCTTTCTAACTTTAGTTAATGTGTGTGTGGTTTTTTTTTTAAGAATTTCATGAGAAATCTGTAGGAATTCAAAGAAGCAAGGACGATGTGGGTGGATTTCAGAAAATTTCCATCCTTCTTAAATTTACAAACCCTAACTCAGTGGCAGACTATAAACCATCATGAATTTGAAGTATGAGTCCATAATAGAACAGAAAATAAAGATCAGGAGTAATTTTGTAAAATAATTTAGAGTGAAGTTTTTATATACTTTTATATTTTCCTGTATAGATAAAACAATGACATTATCTATGTTGGCAGCAGAAATCAAACAAATCGATAGTCACTTATTGCTTTGCCCTTTAACTTGATTTTTTTTTTTTTATTTATTTATTTTCAGTGTGTAAATATGAACATCAATGTGACCAACTCTTAAGGGAAAGCATGTTATTTATTGGGCCATTCAAGCAAGGTAGCAACAGCCATGCGCTTATCAGGGTCCTTAGAGAAACACAGGAAATTGAGTTTGTCCAGTGTAATGGTGTGCAGAGTCACAGACACACTGCTTCTCTCCTATTAGCAGCGATGTGTTATTCATGAGGGCAAATTTAGTGTGAACTATGCTTCATTGATATTCAACAGACTGACTTTACACTGTCTATCTAGGGACCAAAGCCATTCTGTTTCATGCCTTTATTTAGTTATTTTCCTCTTGGTGACTGCAAGGCATGAAAAGGGACTTTGGCCATGGGGTCGTCAGGGTAAACGTCAAGCCCAGTCACAGCCTGTTTAATCATTCTCCCTGTAACGAGCTCTCAGCTGCATCCATTATACACAGACAGATAAGGCGAAAGGTGCTGAGAGAGAGTGCAAGAGAGAAACAGACAGAAAGATGGAGGAGGCGAGCGAGACTGACTAGAATAACACCTCCATTGTTCGTCAGCAAAAAAAAAAAAAATCTATCTCTTTGTCAGGAATTCAAAATGGTATCATTGGCACAGAGGAGCTATAGACGTGTTAATGGAGGATCTATGACGTGGTCCAAACCACCTCAGTAATTCACTTTAGTGAGGCTCATTATGTGGTCAAGCAATATTGATAATGCACCTTCATTCTCTCGTGTACCATTTGCATCTCTCTGCGTTGCTAAAAATACCTCCTTTCTCACTCTCATTCTTCCTGTGTCTACACTCAACTGGAGATGCAGAGAGGTGTAAATTGTGGTGAGAGGGTTCCAGAAGACACACACACA
>JAOTRN010000051.1:13724294-13740193 GCA_028566695.1 Bagroides melapterus
GAGAGAGAGAGAGAGAGAGAGAGAGAGTGTGTGAAACTTTTTACCCTGGTATCTTAACAGCGCAACTCGTCAGTCAATATCAAAGCTGTAATAAAAAGCTGAGTAAGCAGCAATGGTAGCTGCAATGGCAGCAGCGGGGCTACTTGGGAAATGAATCAACAACACAGAACACAGAGACAGTTGAGAAAGGTGGAGTGGGGGTTGGGCGGGTGAAATTAGAAACCCATTTCCGCAGATTGCCTGGTGTGCTCCAAAGTGACTGAGGAAAGAATGAGGTGGAGAAACAAAACCCACTCGAGCTGGGACAACGTGCAAGGGATCAATAATTTGTTCTAATATATAGGCTGGAGGCCTGGGATGCTATGAGAGTAGCAATGTGGTAAATACAGGCCTCCAGCCTTATTCTTGAAAACACTGGTCCTTAATTGTAAACGGACCCATTAATGAGTAAGTAGGTGGCACTGGCATGTGGGGGTCTGCCAATTTTACTTCACCCTGAAAAATGAGTTTAATTCTCCAGCACTGTATAGGGTCCCTCTGTGCTACGCTCTTTTTCTGCTTTGTTATATCCGTTTTTACACAAGTAATGGTCTAAATATAGAGTGCCTAATGAATTGAAAATGAATCAACCTACTTCTGAAAAAAAGCACTATTTCTGTCAAGCTTGTTCTGGTTAGGTGTTTCTTTTTTCTTTTTCTTTTTTAGACACTGCTCAGCATCAAGATCTACTTCCATGGCAGGTGCAAGGTCACAAATAATAAGTGAATAAAAATCTATAAATTAATACAGGGCTAGACAGGCATAAGAGGCGGCACACAAAAATAAATAGGCAAACAAGTACATGGAGACAACTGAATAGTAAAACTACCAGAAACAGTACGAGGGTACGTTATTTCTCCTGGAGTAAAGTGAGCATTTACTGAGCATGTTCTGATCAAATCAGGAAATATAGGTTAAAGCCACATTTAGGCCACAGGATAAATGCACACAGGAGAAAGAGGAAAGCTGCACATACAATCTAGTCCATCTGCATCATTAAGAACTAACGGCACTCTGCTTAGGCTTGACCTATAAAACCAAATGATGTCGCTGAATCAAATGACAGGAAATTGCTGACTGAGCTGCAAATACAGAGGAATAAGCAAGGCCACAGCACAAGCATGTGCATAGAAGGAAACCACAAGAGGGACAAATTGGAGCTGGCGTGAGCTTTCGAGTGCTGGACTGACAAGCGAGTGCTCACTGCAGCACACTTAAAGTGAGCCAAAGCGACTGGGTCAGACAGAAGGGAAAAGAGACTGGACATAAACCCATTTCATGACACATCAAGCGGTGTATGTTCCAGATGACTGAAACAGTGTAGACAGAGCACATGACATTCCAGAATAAGGTAGAAACACACGGACACACACACACAAACATACAGAAGAAGAAACGGACGCACAAACACATACATGTACTTGATGATGTAGGGTAGCTCACTTAAACGACACTCTCAATAAGATAAATGCTCCATCTGTGTTATGACGGTTATGAGAATGTGTATGACTGCTTTACAGAACAATTAGTGATCTTTACAGATGTTCAAACACCTGACAAACAAAGACGCAGGTATAAAAACCATCACCTCAACGAGCTGCTTTAAATGATACAGAGTACATTAAGATTTGCTCGGAACATTGTTAGAGCTGAAACAGTGGATTTGCTAAAATAAAGAAAAAATCCAAACATGGGGGAGATGAAAAGGATAACACTTGATTATAATGTGGGAGCTAATGAAATAATGATGATCTAATGCAGAACCAGATCGAGTCTGATATAATATGTTAGTTTAAAGTTTCTCAATACTCACTGGCCACATTAATAGGAACGTGTGTAAACTTGCTCATTCAGGCAAATAGGAGAATCAGCCAATCACATGCCAGCAGTGCAGTGCATAAAATCATGCAAATACAGGGCAAGAGCTTGAGTTAAAGGTTCAAACAGGGAACATTACAATGGGAGAAATGTGACCTCAGGGAGATGGAGCGTGGCAGACGGGCTGGTTTGGGGGATTTTCACGCAGGTTGAAATGCCTTGTTGATGAAAGACATCTGAGGAAAATAACCTGCATTTATTTAATAGAAATGTTAGTTACTCTAATTACAGCTCAGCTTATTTATAAACAGTAATGAAGCATCTGAGTACGCGGAATTAAGAGCCAAATCTTGAGGTGTGCAACAGCAGAAGACCCATATTGGGCAAGTGGATATTTGAGATAGAAAAGCACTCCTGTCAGCATAAACCAGTGTGGCCCTCTCGTATCAACAAGGCCAGCACGACTGTCACCCACTGGAGGGTTTCTGCTTTTCAAACACCACTCTCGAGACTGTTGTGCATGTAAATCCCTGGAGATCAGCAGCTTCTGTAACACTCAAATCAGCACCAACAAACATGCCAGGCATTTTTCCCCCATATTCTGATGATATGCTGAAGTTCTTGGCCTGTATGTGCATGATGTTATGCATTGTGCTGCCTTTAAAGGACGGTCTGATCAGATAAATGTACAAATATCCAGATTTACAGATCTCCTTTTAAAGTGGTCAGGTCAATGAGGCTATTTACACATGAAAAATAAATCCGAACATTGAAAAACACATCAAATACAAAAACATAATTGAATTAGAAATGAATCATGCAGACATGAATGATTTTTCTATTATAGTGCACAGAAAAAAAAAATTATGATGAAGATCTGAACAGAATTGAAAAATGATCCATTAAAGCAGTTTTCAACATATTCATTTGTTATGAAAATGTTAGCTGCAGCATTACAACCTACATATTCCTACACGGAGAGCTGAAAAAGCCAAGAGAAGGCCAGACTATACAAGGACGGATGAGGGCGAGCAAGAAATCCTCCTACTATGAGGACAGAATACAAGTCCACCAGAGCTGTGATGCCATCTAATGGAGAACATTTCAGCTGCAAGACATCATAAAGTGTTCGTATCAGGTTAACTCTTAACAGAACATCAAGCAAACTGGGGCAACGAGACTATAATCTAGTGATTAACTAGTTCCGTCACAGTGCACATACATGTGCTTGCAGCGAAACAAATAAACTCCGAGCTCTCAGGACACATGATTTCTCCTGGCACACATAAACCGTAAACCATTAAATAATGGAGGTGGTTAATGAACACTGAAAGCTGTAGCAAATAAAAAAAAACATTCAACACAAAGAGTATTTGAATTAATCTCACAAAATTAATTAGCTATTTTAATTATTTAGAACTTGCTGAAGGCGGAGACATGGTAGCGCCAGAGCTCTGAGCAAATCTAATTTTTAATGCAAAGCCTCTTTCATTTAAAGATGCAGCAGGAAGATCTGACAGCATTTTAGGAGTTCTTCCAGTTCTACATCAGTGCAACCTGGAGAAAAACTCAAGGACCGTGTTCGAGGAGATAAACTGGTGCACGAATCGTGTGGGATCATCCATCATCCATGTGGTTAACTACAGAGCAATTAAAGACCTACTCTGTCTCTGTATGCGTTATATGATGGACGCAAAAGGCTGAGGATCATTTTCCCGCTCGTTTCCCCTGGGATCACTTCAATGACATTCGACGGGCTTTTGTACAATCAGACTTGGGTAAATGGATTATCAGATGAATTAGGCCGTAATGATCGACAGGCTGTGACTTACAAGAGCAAGCTGAAGCCTGAAAGCACTGAAGGCAGAACCCATTATACAGTAAACGGACCTGATCTTAAGTGCTTTATCTGTTATTTCCGTGCTACTGATTTGTGGTGCCTCTGAGCTTTCGACCGTCCACTACGGAACCAACTTTTCTGTCTTATTACCCCTGATGGGTGAGGAGAAGATTCCAGAAACGTCGAAGAGCCTAACAGCTACTTTTCCACAGGAGCAAAACATAAACCAAGCCCTTGACTTAAGCTCCCAAACTAATTAATACCACTCACCGAGCATCCTCCCATCTCAGTATAAGAAAGACGGACATGCAGGATCTGAAATCTATACACAACTAGAAGCAAGCACAGCACACCCAGTCAAGTGCTCTTGCATCAGTTTGCCTTTCCCTGTCTGATCATCTACGTTCCACGACTCTCATTATGCAAATGAAACCATCAGATCACCCTAAAAATAATTACCCACACAATGTTTACAGGCTTTAGAAAATAGAGCTTTATTGCACGCCAAGTGCAGCGGAATATAATGCGAAATTCATATTATTTCACCCATTATTTACAGCTTTCATCCGATTTCCCCTGGGGACAAGACCCGTGTTATTGGGAAGTAAATAAATGAAACACACTGGGCGGAATTAATCAAAGCTCCAAGAGACTTGCCTTTATCTTAGACTTCAGCACTGATTGTTAGCTTGAGTGGTAAGATCTATAATCAAATGGACAGCTCAATCGATGTGAAGTGGAGTGGAGTTTAGTGTGACCAGAGACATGGTGCCTGAACAATGACTACTTAACATGCATTTTGACTTCTCTACAGCGCTACACTGAAAATGTCATCAATCCTTAAGAATTTCAAATGATATAAGGATTCATCAAAAAAAAAAAAAACAAACAAACAAAAAAACAACTTGGTCAATACTTAAAGCTATTATAACATTCAACAAAAAACAACATGCTAGAAATTACTATTATATAAAATAAACCCTGTTTTAACTTATATACTCGTACACCGCCCTACGTCGTTAACTGGTTCCAGGAGAAGTGGCGTACAGTACAGTACTATTGTTATATTGAATGTATGTATTTCCTTATTATATAAAAATTATTTTGTTTTTGTATATCGTTTTTCATTGATACTATGCGACGTAAGGTCACGTAAAATGGAGTAATGTGGTTTTAATTTTTTTATGTAATATTTTAAGATGAGCGACGTAAAGTCAGATATGACATAAGGTAAATGATTATAATAGTTATGCAAATTAGGAAATCATGATCACTACAGTTTTCAAAGAAGGTGCTTGAGACAGACCATCATATGTGCATCCTCAAAAAAAAAAAAGAAAAAAAAAAAAACTTTTTGTGGGTTATTTGTTTTTTCTGAATTGGCAAAATTCTTTTAACCTTCTACCAGTGAAGACACATTTGTAATTATGCTCTATGATAGCTGAACTCCTTGCAGGTGAATCAAACTGGGCTTTGGCTGAATGTGTGCTGTGATGACATCACTTGGCACAAATCTGTGTTTATTTTGAAAAACTGCAAGCTAATTAATCTTTCCCCGGTTGCCTGGGATAAGGATTTGTCCACCCGGGTGCACTGCTCATCATCTGTTGTTATTATTAGCATTTAAACAAATTTGTTAATAAGGCTGTTTATTTTTTACAGACTACTTTCAGTTCCAAACTTTACAAGCCCAAGGATGCAATAACATCCTAACGATGCCGTGTTACATTCAAACAAGGTGATTAATTGTGGTCATTTTGGCCCTTTTATATAATAATGACAATGCTGCCGTGTGTAAAACAGATAGATTATTTCCCACTTCTGCCGTTCATAACTCTCATAAATGCATAGTGCACGGTAGTGTTTGATCTTCAACCACGGCTGAGGGTTTTTTTAACTAGTTGTGTGATTTTAATAATTGATAATTCAAGTTTAGCCATTAAATGTTAGACAACTATAATAAAACAGAAGAAATTTCAAGCCCTCACATGACAAATCAAGCTACTTGTTTTATTGCAGGATAGGGTGAAGAACATGCACTATGATTCGAGTAATAAATAACTGAACTGGCAGGAAAAGATGAAAATATGACTCATAGCTGTTATATATTTCCTTTTGCAGTAAAGGCCAGTAAAAGGTTCTGCAAGAAATAAGCAGGCCTCTGTGTGCTTTTAATGGAGGCAGACATGAGCATGTGGATCAACCCAGTTCTGCTCGCTGTCTATTACACATCCACCCCCCCCACCCCCACTTCATTTATTTATTTCTTTTTATCTATTTTCAACATGAAGCCTGTTCTACTTTTGCTTACAGACGAGGCAGTGCACACTTACCAAAGTAAACTACCATTCATGTGTGTCACAATGGAAATGTATAACACTAGTGCTGGGTTTACTGATTCACAGCATTAGATCAGATCCGAAAGAAGAGTTTTGCTACCGGAGCCGTTTATATGCAGCTTTCTGCGGTGGGCATTTTTAGCGTCTCATCGTAGCATGTCCCAATTCTCATAAGTAGCACAAAACCAGTGATTTTATTAAAAAAAAAAAAAAAAAAGAGAGAGAGAGAGATCTGCCATGTTTCTTGTGGATGCTTATGACAGAGGCACTGCGCTGTTCCTCTGACAGTGATCAGGTGACGTTTAGGACTTATCCGAGGTCGGTCACAAAGACCGAGCACATCAACATTTCATGTGTGAACCTGACAACAGTTCCAGAAAGATGTGCACCTATTTACAATACAAAACCCTGCACTCATCTCTGCATACTAATGCTACAAAAGTCATTTACTCTTTATTTCCTCCACATTAACACCATTCATCATGCAGGATCAAGTAATTATATCGGTAAACCCGTAATGATACAGATAACTCACCAGCCTCGCAGTTTGTACGCCTCAGGAATGTCAGGGTTAATCATCAGTGTGCTGCTGTAGAGAGTGGAAAGAGAGCGCCCTCCAAAATCAGAGAGTCTGGCACCCTTTATTGCCAAGATAGGCTGTCCGGTGCCATCAAATGTCTCTGCCTGAAGGGAGGAATGGCAGAGAGAGATTAGCATTTGCAATGATTCTAAGACTGAGCGATGGTTTCTACTTAGGATATTAGGTACTCTATTAGCTAATAGTTATTCTAGAACACGAAAAGCTCTTTATAGCATGTCATGTGAAGCGTTTCAGAGCACCGCTGTGCTAACCGCAGTGGACAGATTACATGTGCTGAGGCAGCGAACAGAACGAGATCTCTACACGCACAGGCCCTTTTAGACAACACACTTATCCGTCATTAGGAAACATGATACGAGGATCAGAAATGTACGATCCATAAAAGACAGATCTGATGGAGTTAGGTCTGCAGCGGAACATATCAGACACGCATCTGAAACACTTTACATAACCCTGATCGACATCCAAACACATGTTCAATAAGAGTGTACAGTGTGTAGCAGGGTGCTTAATCCAATACAGAATATTGATATTAGCCTGGAACACTGGATCAATACGTTATCTTTTCAGTTTCCTATCCGATTCACTGATGCGTTTCATGCCACGTACATGAAAACCACGATACAGTAAATGTAAAATATGATTATGTCTGACAGGGATGCTGCCACTGGGTTCAAAGGTCACGACAGCATCAGTCTTTCCATCCTAAACAAATCATGCACTGTTACAAAATTTCTGTGCCTGTACTGCAATCAGGAAGAATAAAATCTGTTAATAACACTGACTGTTTGTTGGTTCTGCTTTTTTAAAAATCTTGTTTGCTAAAGTAGGAAAAAACGCAAGTAACTTTATTCTTTCTTTACGTTTTCATGTTTGAGTAACAGATCTCAACTCAACAACTCATTAACTCTATCAACTGAATCATAAACATGAAATCGGTAAGCTTTCCTCATTTTTTTTTGAAGTTCTTAACTCATTAACATGAACTAAATTGCTGTATACCTCTGGCAAGCAGCCTCAGTATTGTCTCCTCCACTACAGAGAATGTTTGTCATCATCAAGCGTGATAGAATCCTTTACTCCGAGTAATGTTTCTGAGAAACGATTTTGTGCCGTGTAGTTTAAATGTTATTGTGCTATTGAATGCTTTGAATGCTTGCTCTTTAGCTGGAGTAACGTTGGCCTTCATGGGAGGTTGAGATGAAGCTTGTCCATTTGCAGCTAAAACAGCCTCTGCTTCACACAAATCACTGATTTCAGAACAATTCCTAAAACACTCATCCAAAGCCTCACACCATCCTTAAAAACATACTGCACAGCTCTCTCTCTCTCTCAAACTCTTAAGCGGTTTATTTATCGAAGTGTGTATGTAGCGGAAGCTTACGTCGCAGTAATATTACAAGCATGATTAATTGTTCAGTCCTAGAAAGGTCTTATGTAAATTTTTAAATAATGAATCAAAACATCTAATGACATTATGTTTCCTGCTTTTTCATTTCCTACTCCTCCTGGATGTGCACGGCTTACCTCATTTCCCCACATGGTGACTTGGATAATTTTGCCAGACATATCCATCAGCTGAATGTTCCTCTTGGAAACCTCGCGACTGTTCTTAGTTGTAATCCGCGTCACATCCTCCACACTCTTACACACGCCGATCACATCTGAAATTAAAAACAACAACAGAAACAGATGACATGGAGGTGCTTCATATTAGTTCATTACACCACAGGCTGGCTGATGGTGCTTGGAATGGAATGCTTGTCACATATTGCCTGAGTAATACTTTATATATACTTTAAACACTTTTTGCTGCAAACATGGTTACAACAACATGGCTTTGGACAGACTCACTCATTCTGGGTTTAATCCAATAACACGTCAGTTTCATTATGCCAAGCTCCCATGCCTGCTCCACTCAGCCTCCATTTTTAATCCTCTTATCTAATACCTTTATGACTCATTTGAGCACTATTAAGAATATTTCACAAATAACTACAGACACTCGTCTCAAAACCTGCCAGGATGCAGCACTTTACCTTGCCCCTGCTTCCATTACCATAATTACTACTGTGCTTATTACCTTCTTATTTTACCGGTGACAGAGACTTCCCCTATCTGCTCCCCTACCAAAAGGACTGGAAAGTCAAATTGGGCCACAGGCTATTACTGTCATCACTATTATTAATCCCGTATTCATCACCGCTATTATAATTACAGCAGCCTCCTGGGCCAGTGAAGCATCAATCTCAAGAAGGTACCAGCTCACCCTAGCTGTTCTACCGATGTGAATTATCTGAATGTCTCTTATTAATGATGACTATCACACGACTGGCACACTCACCCACAATGGCGTCCTTATCCCGGGCATCCAAATCAGCAATAGAGACAAAGTCGCACTGCACCATGGGAACGTCGGAGCTGTCGTCACACGGTATGATGGTCGACTCGCCGTTCAGGGTCATCTCGTAGTCGTTCTTAAGGGATGTGAACTGTTTGTTGGCGATCTTCAGAGTGCCCTTAGAGATGTAGTAGACCTGCCGTGGAGTATAAACAGATCTGAAAGTTTTAGAAGAAGAATATCCAGGAAGAACATACAACTGAATGTTATCTGATTTGATATTGTTTGAATTATAGATGAAACGATTAGTCGGTCAAAAAAAAAAAAAAGTCACCAATTATTGCTGTCGAGTAATCCTTTTGTATCACGTGACCTAATGTAAGGTCCTGCAATGTCGCTATTTGACCGCTATGGCGTTGTAGCGCTAGAGAGTAACGCAGCTCTCCAGAATGTTATTGTAGTAGAAGAAAACAGCGTGAATTATGACGGAGTGTAAACGAACCCGAACTAGCACGCTGGGAGAAAGTTTCACAAAAATTAACCCGAAGAATGCTGTCGTGTGGAATATATGAAAGGGAGAACTTCAATTTTTTGTCTGTAATGCTGCTGATTAATGTATTTTTGTTTATTTTTTTTTTCTTCTGAAAGGGAACAAAAATTAAACAATGCTTAGAGAATATTGGTGTGTGATTTGAGTTGGCCAGAATCGGAAAACTTAAGAGAATGACCTGTTTATTTGTCTCAAAGTTCATTAAAACAACTATTTCAAAAGCTGAAAGCTTTTTTTATGTATAGTTCAATGTTTTAACTAATTGCAAAAGCTGATTAATCGTTCAAAACCTACTGATTAGCCGGTGAATAGTCGATGATTAATCGGTGGATTAATCGATTATCAAAATAATCATTTGTTGCAGCACTAGTTTGAATTTTGAAGAAAAGAAACAATTAAAAAATATATATATATATAAAAAAGTGCCAGATGTGTACATATCTGCCAAGCAGCCAGTTAATTTATAAATGGACAGATGAGCAACAGTATGTGCAGTATGTTAGTACACCTACTAATTAAGATCTAGACTTATTAAGACTCAGCAGGACATTAAATTCCTCTCTTTGGGGGAAACAATTCAATTCTGTTGGCAATCTCACTAAGTCGCTAATCAGAAAAGGGACAGAATGGAAAAAAAAAATCGACTTGCCTTCCCCTGTTCGATCAGGGAGTAGAATTTGTCCACCTCCTGATTAAAACCAGTCACTCTAATTTCTCCCTAAAACCACAATCAATAAAAAGTCAAAAGTTAACACACTCAGTAGACCTTGTTCTCCTACAAATCCAACTCAAAACGTTAGATTCTTACACTTTCGTCAACAATCTCCATGGAGAAGAGCTTCCCGTCCCCTCGAGAGTTGCTCCAGGTACGAATGGAGCTCTTGTTGGTCACGCGTGCTCTAATGGTCCATCTAGGGAACAGGGATATCAGCTCAAAAATAGCAGCACACATTGATGTCGCGCACACAAACACCTGACAGCGAGACAAGAAATCAAAACGGAGGCATTCCTACTAACTTTGACTGGTAGGGATTAAGGCTGGCAATAGGCACTACTTTTGAAGTGCCTCCTGGTGTGCTGGGAGCTGTCATAGGCTTCTTTCCAAAATCACGACTGGAGCCTCTATTCATGGAGCCTAATGAGAACAGAGTAAAAGAGAAGTCACTGAAGCATGCACAACCTGGATGAGACAGCCAAAGTTAATTAAGTATCCACTACTATGCAAGAGCTCTTATAAAAATAAATACACTTTTAAAATGTAATAGTGCCACCATGACTGGCTGAATATACACGTATTCAGGCAAACAATTTTCAAACAAATCAGTCTGTGATCAATCAATGAAGAAAAATCCATTTCACACACGGACTTGAAGTTGCCGCAAATTTTATTCAATGCTTGCTATCTAATTGTAACCAACCTGTGACATATTCCATTAATATTTTAGTTAAAATTTTATGAAATCTTACTTATTGCAACTGATTTTTTTTTTTTTTTTTTTGCAATTCTTTACTCATCTGACAGGAAATACATCCTAATCACGACTTCTACTACACCTCTTGCCATGTGCGGTTAAAAGTATTTAATTCAACTACCACAAGATGATGGAAGCCATTACAGGAGAATTTTGGTTACTAAACTGTGCACAAAAACAACTGCCACCTGCTGGCCATGTGTGGGAATGCACAGCAAAATGCATCACAATGCATATACAGCGTTTTAAAATAATTATGTATGTAAAACTTACACGTGTTAGAAAAACAAAATAGTTACATTCTGTGTTGATGAAACAAATTTAGATAAATGTAATGGACAATTACCTCCATTTTGTGGCTGCAGTGGACGTGCAGAAGTAGCAGAAGGAGCAGAAGAAGAGTGAGCAGGTACAGTCTGTGGAGCCTTCGATTGACCTGGAGCAAAAAAAAAAACAAAAAACCCACAAAACCAGGTTAAGAGCAAACACAAGGTTCAGTGGTGTTTTAAATTAGGAGGCATGATACACTTTTCTCTTGGGGCATCAAACACCAAGAACAGAAATGGACAAACTGGTAGCCTGGGCAGCCAGGACAAACAGATTACATGACTGGGCCATTAGGTTTTCATTCACAGTTGCCTGCTGGACAAGTAGCTTCAGTGAACTGTTAGAATATAATGGACAATAGTGTTTATATTTTTTTTGTTTCAGCTGACAAATACATCCACCAGAGAAAGCAAAAAAATACTTCCTAATGGCTTGCACAAAACACTTTATCGGTGCATGTGTTTAATCATAAACCATTACGCTTGGTTCATATGTTTCTCAACGGTGCTAAACACCTTGCAGCTGTAACGCATGCAACTCGTTCCCAAATCCTGCCACCTGCTGCAATGCTGAGGATGTGGTCTGGCTGATTTTAGAAATCATTTCTAACTAGGCGTATTAGCTCAAACAGATGACGGACCATCTTTCCTCAGTCGTGGATATAAAGGATGGGATGTGATAAACATAAAGCAGTGTGGTATAAAAAAACGTTATATAACTCAGCTCTCGTTTAAACAGTTCATCGAGTAAAACTAACAACAGTCTAGTCAGACTTAAATAATACCTTCACACATGATCAGAAAATACAGCTCGTGAGCGAATTGTTTTCTAAACTGCTTTCTGACTTTTTTGTCGAGGACACAAATGCCATGCCTTATTACTGGAGACATCATCAGGAGAGGATAAAGACTCAGGCTGCATAAACTTAGCTTCTAATACTTCACGGTTAAATTAAGTTCATCGACCTGCAGGCAGTTGATTCACAGAACTGAGGAGCACAGCTCATGATTTCCTCAACCAGTAGCCTAGAATTTGTCTACCAATGAACAGATGAAACTGACGGGATTTCCTGGTGTGTACTCACCCTCAACATAAGGAGTCGGGTCTCCAATTTTTCCTGCCATCTGATCCGCAGGTTTAATTACCTCCAAGTCCAGGATAATAACCACAGTGCTACAGCATACAAACAAATGACAAATATTCAGAACACCAACGGAGACAACTGCATCCTCATCAATATAATGCATGAACAACTTTTCTTCATTACAGATTTACATTTTACATTTAAGGTCATTTGGCAGATGCCCTTATCCAGAGCGACGTACAAAAGTGCTTGAATAGATTAGCTCAGGTTCAGTATGTTGCAAGACTAAAGATACTAACAGCTTAAAACAATTCTTTTTTTTTATTTTATTTTTTTATATTTTTTTTGGGGGGGTGCACATTAGAGATCACTGAGAATCTAGGATAAAGATTCTCAGAGTGCAGATCTTCAAGTACTTTTTAGTGATTTCTAAAATTCTTGTTACAGTGATGGAAATCTGTTGTTTTACTGTCATGTTTTTATAGATTTTAGACTAGTTAACTTACACAGAATTAGATTATTCTAAATTTCTGTGTAAAGAAAATTGGAAAAATTTAATTAAAAAAAAAAAATATTTCAATAAAACCATATTCAACAGAAACCACAGGACAGAGGACATCAGGTGGTTTGGTTCAGTTGAGACACAAATCGAGCAAAACATTTCAGCACACTGAATCAACCAATTTTATCAACCTGGACCATCTCAGTGTCACAGCCAGGTACGAGTGTTATTATAACCATGATATAATCATTATTGATGAAGCATTAAATGGCAAATATTCTGGCTCTACAGTGACATACAGCGACAGATTTAGACATCATTTCAGATTGTTTTAAGATTATTATTTGTCGCACTGTAACAATAAATTCCAATAAAATTCGTTCTCAGTGTCAGATTATCCGCTGAGGTTTCCTTAACTATGGGCCTGAAATAAAAGAAAACTAAAAAAGTACAATCTGCTTCATCACTTAGCATGATCCAGGCTTGTGCAGAAAATTACAAAAGGCAGTCAAAAACAGAAAGAGAAAAATATGAATTTAAGGTAATAAAGAAATCATGGAATCCTACACCGTCTTCCTATCGGTGACACAGATTTGAATTTGTAAATATTTTCGGGTACATTGCAGTCAGCTGTGTTGGGTCTCAGTGGCACCAATACAATTTGCGGTTGGGGGGGGACGACAAACCAAACAACAAAATGGTAAAGCCGACTTTCATGGCTTAGTTTAGTCAGACATCTGCTCCCACACAAAATTCAGCTGAATACTCAGAGGTCTAGGAAATGTAGGACTGCAAATTCTTTAGTCTAATAGCTGCTTCAAGTCAGCAGTAAGTAATGAAGAAATCAAGTGTCTCAAAGTAGAAGATTTGCCCTGACCGTCCGTCCTTTAGAACGTTGGTGACGCTTTTCTTCAGCAAGCACACGCAGTTAGGAGCGACAAGGTTTTGTTCAGCCAGGGAGTTCAGCGGTGTGGCAAGCATGAAGGCTGCACCCAGAAAGAAATCAAGCAAAACAGGCAAGATTAAACAGCTACACATCCATCTCTCATTAAAAAAAATATAGAAATAAATAAATAACTAAAAACTGGCATCAATCTCGGCTCACATCTACAGCCTGTGTGCGTCCGCCAGAGAAGGTAATTAAGATGCGGCACAGCTGTGCTTCTTAATGGGTAATGAAACTGCTCTGTAACTTATGCATGAGTTTGCATGCCATTAACATTTTTACAACTGACTAAATTAATTACAGGAAAAGGGTGCTTTATTTTCATGACACTTTCCCCTTCTTTTCCTGCTCTTTGATCATTTTAAACAGAGCCCCTAACACAGTCTCCTGATGTGTTAATCTTAGAACAGCTGTGCTTAAAAAAAAAAATCTAAATTTTTCAACTGAAGAAACTGATCTCAAATTATAATCAGCATCAGAGAAATTAACAGTGAGAACACAAGGTGTATATAACAGTAAAACTTACAGGACATGGTGTGAAGGCCGTCGCTCATCATTAGGCGAAAGCGAACTGGTCCATTGCCTGAATCGAGCTTTCGAATATTCTACATCCAAAGAAAATTGATTAAAATTTTAGCATTGTATTTTTTAAAATCCTGCAAACTTAAATCCACTGATTTCTCAGAGACTAGATATTTTTGCTTTTCTATAAAACATGGTTAGGGTCATGCGACACTGGCCCTCAGGTACACGCTCACATCATGCGCAAGTATGAAGATAGACATTAACGATCACAGACCGCACCTGTCAACAGCACCATGCAAAAAAGTCATACCGATACAGGTCAAGAGCTTTAGGTAGTGTTCACATCAAACATGAAAATAAAGCAAAAAAAAGTGTGATCTGAGTGACTTTGTGGCATGGATGTTGGTAGATGATCTAGATTGAACAGTCAGTAACTGCTGATGATATCATCACTCTGTACTAGCGTAGTGAACAGAAAAGCATCTCACGTCATAAGGTGTGGAACTCAACTCAAAGCCCATCTACCTTAAAGTCCTGTTTTGTGCATGCTGAGATGCTTTTCTGTTCACCAGCTCCTACTGATCACTACTGATCCTATTGATCACATCCATTCTAGACACTGTTAAGATACCTACCTATATATATATATATATATATAAAATCTACTGGAATGAATTTTCTCACAACAGTTTCTAGTTTTTTTTTTTTTTGCATTATGACGCTGCATCATGATTGGATGATTAGATAATGGTGTGAATGTGCAGCTGTTCCTAATAAAATAAGCTGTAAGTACAAGCGGTTATCTACACCTGATGTCTGGATGTAGTCACAGTTAAATGATTGCTGAAGTATAAATCAATCAGACAAAACAATAAAATGGTTTTACAGCCTGGATGCTGTCGATTTTTGGAATAAAACTTTTATAAGCAATAAGAAATGTGTGAAGAAATTTGTTAATGTGTGAGGGAAATGGGAATTTCTAAGGTTACTCCACCAAATTCCCCTACCAATTAATAAAGAAATAAATAAATCAATAGTCATATAGCCAAATCAATAGTAAACAATCGGAACATTTACAGTGCAAATAATTTAAAATGACCCTTACAACTATATGTACACATATCATAGAAAATAATTTTAATAATAGTTATAGTAGCTACTTACAATCAGCTGAAGAACTGGGTTTGTAACCTCGCTGCCTTTGATCAGGGCCTGAAACAACAGAACAAATAAATGTATTCACAGCCAAGTGTCACAGACTTAATTACAAACACAATCAATTTCTCAGGAGGACAAACAACTGAAAGAAAACTGACACTATTTCTTGAAATGTTCACCTAATGCTTTTTTAAAATCATTATTTCAAAGAATAATAATCTCTGGTTAGTTATGACATGATAACACATTAGAATCTTATCTGGATTGCAAATATACTATATACATATATATATCTATATATACATACATATATATATTTATAGTATAGTATAGTATAGTATAGTATAGTATAGTATA
>JAOTRN010000051.1:13745749-13761089 GCA_028566695.1 Bagroides melapterus
TAAATAAATAAATAAATAAATAAATGTCAGTCTCTTCAGACCACACAACATTTTCTACACATTTACCAAGTCTCCAAAATGCCTTTTTACAAACAGATGGCTCACTACAGTCCACATTTGTGGCATATTCATTGTGTGATTGTTCACCAAACCACTTGTTATTCTGATCCAGACTGATACTTTGCCTGGATGTAGTTTTCAAAGCTCATCGAGCTTCATGATGCTTTTTGTTTAGGTAAATTCACTAACAAACCCTGGCATATTCAAGGAACAGGTCTATTAACAATCAGACCATGTAACATTCTAATCAAATATAAGTTTTCTCCATACAGCTAATTATGTGACCTTAAATGGTAACTGCTTTCACCTGAACCAATTTATTTATTCACCCATTAAATTGGGTGAATAAATATGCGATCAATTTTTTTTCCCATTTATAAATCATTTTCAAAACTATTTTGACAAACAAACCCTATTCAGATCCAGCTTGTAACAGTACAAAATTGTGGAAAATATTTATTACACGACTACTTCAGTCTCACAAAAATCAGGCTGGTAATCATTGTGTATAGAAAGCAGAAGTCCACTAGGGAGCAGCGTGTACTAATTCTGAAGTAGTGAACATGTAGGACGATGTATGATATTATTGTATTACCTTTGTAGTGCACAGCATTGATAAGCATCATCACAAGGTTGGGAGGGATACTGGACAGGAAGTCTATAACATGACCATTAGTGGATTTCTCTACCCACTCATTGATCTCCTCTAGATCAGTCAAGGCTGCAGGCTTTGAATCATATATTTTGAGAGACTCTTCCATAAACTCCTGGTTTGGCTTAAATCCTTTAGAAAGAAAAATTGTTTATAGTTGTATTATGCTTTCATCGGTTTTAGAGATTAATGTCAGGATTATGAGCTACATATCACATCTCTTTTTTCCCCTCACTCACCATCAGCAAGGTAGATGCGACTTGCGATTTGCAGAGCGTTTTTGCGGACATGGTGGAGAAGGCTTTTCAGTGCTTTGTGGTAACATGGCACTGTATCAGCATGTAAGCGTTGAAGGAGGAGCTCTTCTGTGTCATTTCTCGCTCCTGCATACATACATCACACTATTAACAGTTGTTACAGTTCTAAGTACCATACACAAGTGATACTGACTATAAAAAGGGGGGGGGTGCTCTGTTATCCTACAGAAGACAATTTCCTGCCTTAGTCTGGGTTATCAGTTCTCCTAGAATTTACTGCAAATTAATACAAATAAGTTCCCCTGACTAATCACCTACATCCTATAGTAAAGCATTTCTATCATGATGGGAGTGATCTCTCTTAGGATGACAGTAACTGTATCCACAGGGCACAAAGACTCACTGAATGAATGGACAAGTATGAACATCATTTAAATACTACGTCCTTTACAGAGTCCTAACCTCAACCCAGTTGAACATTGTGGAGATTTTGGACCAGTAGCTATGTCCATCACCATCAAAACACCAAACTATATGAAAGAATGGTTTGTAGTTTCAAAGACCTGTAGAATCTACAGTATACTGACCCTGCTCTATCTGAAACTTTCATGCTTTTTATGAATGTCTGTAAAACACTATACAAATAAAATTAAATTGAATTCTACTGGCATGTGGTGGGCCACTACTTTACTCCCCAAACATGTTATTAATGTAATAAATCATGCTACAGGTATACTATAGCCAAAAAGAGGCAGATATATGGTGAGTTATTTACTTGCAATGTGAATTATATGGGTCATGTGTTGTATGTGGGGAACATACCCAGAGCCAACTGAGAGAGAGCTAAGGACACACTGAGGGGGGAGATAATAATGTTTGATTGTTTCGAATCTGCCTTCAGGTTCTCCAACAGCTCCATGCCAAACTTCATAATCCCACTACCTACAGCCCGACGAAGTTGTTTAGTATTCATCGAACCACAAAACTCATCCATGTCTTCTTCTGAGGAGCTTTCTGCATTTTCAGCAATGGAGGTAGAAAAGCCATCTGGAGTAAATTCTTCTGTGTGGGACACGTTGGAGCTTACAATATCCTGTCAGAAACACATTGACTGAAGTCTCCTGAATCAGATTAGGGGACATGCAAGATTTAATTAGTGAACAAACTTCTTACTGTTCTTGGAATGCTGGTCATTAGGTGTGTGAGAGAAATCACAGGCAGCTTTTCATCCTCTGAAAGGACATCGTCCTGTAAAAGTGCAAGACCATCCTTTCTGTTTTAACATGGAATATGGGATTAAGAAGTAAAGGTAAAAAGAAAACTTGATGTTAATCATTTAAACTTCATGTTAATGTTTACCGTCCAGCCTTTTTGGCAGTAACAGAGGAAAAGGAGTACAAGTAATTTTAGATCCATGTCTTAACAGCCAATCTGAAATCACATATTTTAAATTGATGCAGATTACATGAGCAGCACATTTATAAATTTCATTTCAGGCTCAGTAATTTATCGGCAAACGTACAGTGTACTAACTTGGAACAGAGCACACAGCTAGAACTGCACTTGGATTAGAGAGTCATTTTGATCAATGTAAGCGACACTGGTTGTAAAGATTTAAAACTAATTGGTTGCCTTCTCTCCTTAGTCTTTAATGGTACAGCTTCCTAAACAAATTAGCAATGCAATCTATTACTCCATGAAGCATAGAGTTCAATATTAAACATCAGCAGATACTGTTTTAAGCAATCAGATAGAATAATTTTTCGTTTCACTGGTGGCAACCTAAATATGGTCTAGCTGAACGCAAAGAGGAGTCTCTGAATGTGCAGAGAATGTGGAGTTTAGTATTCATTCTGAACTGTATTTTGATTCTTATTTACATTACTGTTCACGCTGTACACACATTTACAACTCTAAATATACTCAACAGTTTAGTTTAAACCATATTTTATATATAATTTATGTTATGCAGAGTAGTACAAGATAGTTGAACATACCTGGAAAACTACTATTCGGTCCTAAATTGAGAGAAAACCACAAATGGTCAAAAGGAAAACTGTCCTCTCTTAAAGTTTG
This sequence comes from Bagroides melapterus, assembly GCA_028566695.1. Lineage (NCBI taxonomy): Eukaryota > Metazoa > Chordata > Actinopteri > Siluriformes > Bagridae > Bagroides > Bagroides melapterus. The sequence continues at coordinate 13,748,795 of JAOTRN010000051.1, forward strand.
GCAATCAATGGACAGGCAGTTACACTTCAACTTTCATTGATCTGTGCTTCATATTACTCACATACATGTAAACACTGAGAAAGATTTGACGCCACAAACCGCAAGTACAAGATGTATGCATCATGTAGTCATGTAACTTCTGACTACATTAAATATAATGGATCATAGACTATTTTAATGCAGGGTTCAGTTTAACCTGCTTGCTGGAAGCAGTTGGTGCTTTCTATGCCATTTACTAGAAGCACTGCGGTTAATGGAGAGACAGGAATGAGAGAGAGAGAGAGAGAGAGAGAGAGAGGTTTAAACGTTATGTATATAGATTCTCAATAAAGATTGGCAGCTTGTGAATTACTGCTGTTAAGAGACAGAAAAGTATATTATATTATTCAGCCCTACACAGATATCCACAGAGCTCTCTAAAACCAGATGCATCAAATGTCAAACACTCAAGAAGGACTTTGCACTTCTGGGCCAAGGTTTCCAAGTGGCTGCTGTGGCTCTAAACAGCAAACCTTCAAGAGTAAAATTAACAGTGATTATACCAATGGCATTCATAAAGGCAAGATAACGCTGCACTTATTATCTGGATTAATTTCCTCCGTTTCAAAAAAAGCACTTTTTAAACAACAAACTAACATTTCTGCTCAATTTGAGTTTACTTCAAATTACTGAAAATGTCCAAAATTGATTTCTTAAGTACATGGGAAAAATTCACAAAGCTTAAAAGTAAAAAGAAAAAAAAAACAATAATAATAAAATAAGTTAAGCTGAAGTTAAAGAGAGTAATAACCTACTCAGAGTTACACAATTCCATATATTGCAGTGAGACATACAAAAGAATCTTGAAGATATGGAGTTTGAGATCTGATCCGTTTGAGAGGTGTGGCCATAGAATGGCTTGTTCTACCTGTCTCACTAAAGAATTACCACACACCCGGGAAATTAAAAATGCCGGATCAAACAGGTAGAGTTTATTGCAAGTGATGGATCTTAAATTAGAAACTGTAACCTGAATTCCATACTAAAGCATAAGCATGACCAGATTTTTGATTGAGAAAAGCTTTGTGTCTCTATGTGCTCTTTTCTAATCTCAACCCAGTGTTGGTTTATGGATGGTGTAATTGCTTTTAATTGAGAAAGCTGTAAAACACCATGTTTGAATTTTCAAACTCAGAACTTCATTAGTGCCTAATTGGAATGTCAAATAAGAGACTACTATGTGCATACAATTCATATTCCTATAATCAGTGGTTAGTTTCTAGAATACACAAGTATACTGTATATAAGGAATAAAAATATTACTACAGGTATACAGAAGAGGAAGTATTAATATAACTATGAGGACTGATTATTTTGGTAATGATTTCACTGTTAGACTAAAATGTAAATCCCATTTAATATGGGATTACTGAGCTATTATTCAACCCCTCCTCATAGATAATCTATGACTAGATATTTCCTCATTTACTGGTGTGTGCATATATAGAGTTTCTCCAAAGAAAGAAAAGAATCCTTTAACTGACTGCATATATGACATTAATATGCAGTGATGGATGTGGCATCCTGGAAAATACCTTAGATACCATTAATTGTTCATGATTAAAGGTACTAATGATATAGAGGACTTAGGACAACATAGAATATCAATAAAAACCCACAAATACTGCATAGTAGTTCAATGCCTCAGGTGCATGGTGACATATCGCATTGACAAGGTTTGATCTGTGATTCACACAGTGGGGTTTTGGTGATTTCGAACACCTATTTTGAAAGTGTAAACACTACTGTGGAACCATGATTGGCTCAAAATTCCTGAGCAGCAATTCTTATCCGCTCATCTAAAGAGACAGTTTTTCTTTTTCCAGGATAAGAAATTAGATCTATGTAGATCCATCTTGTACATAAACAGCTGGTCACAAACCACATAGATAAATTGTATAAAACTGTATAAACTGTTTGTGAAGCTGATCATATGCTTTTTGATTGTGTTAAGACTGAATATTCAGTTAAACCTTAGTAAGTCAAAGGTGTTAAGACATTCTTAAATAACTTAAATCAGTCACAGAAGCTCCTCACTATAGCTGAAAAGGGCATCAGACGAACATCATCTTTGCTTTTTATCCATTTTGAGGATGAGCCCACATTGGTGCAAAGAGCAAATATATAAATGAGACACAACATCAAGGCTGCATGTGCTGAAGTATTACATGGGTTTAAGCCAGCAACCTGATGGCACCGTTCTCAGAACCCAATAGCAGCAGTCTTTTGGTAGGCAGCACTGCCAGGCTGGTGAGGGTCCCACGGAAGTTCTCAGAGCTCAGTTTGGTGCAACTCGCTGGGCTGGCAGAGATGTCCATCATGGAGTACACACCTATCTTGTTGGCTACAGTTCCTGCCACAATCTCAGCACCATAGAGGTCAAAGGCATGGATGGGATCAGATGGAGTCCTGTACAGATGAAGAGGTTTGTGCTCCAGATCTTTCCAGACTGTCAAAGTGTGATCAGTGGATGAACTAATCAGCAAATTCCCCTCTGCTGCCTGCATACAGATATGTACAGATATAACATACAACACACAGATATGCACATTCAAACAACCACATACATAAAGTCTTTCCATTGATTTTTTTGGATAAACAAAACCAATTCAGGGTTGACAGCTTTCACATACAGTGATCCATAATCTGTAATGGCTGTGTAGCTTCTATGTAATCAATAGCATTTCTCATATCAGTGTTAATAATGAGTAATCCATGCATATTTGCTAAACATGGGGTTGCAGAGGCCCAGGCAGAATCCTTGACCCTCATAATCAGGGTTAAATAAAGTTTGTTTTGCTGTAGTCTGTTGTTGACTGCTTCTGAACAAACTGACAGGGTACAACTTCTGCTCACACTGTGTGAAGCGCAGTTCTATTCCACAAATTCATAGACTAAAGAAAGTTATGAACATCGGACTGTAACTGCCATGTAATAAAACTGCTTGCAAAAAAAAAAAAGTCCTAAAACCACACTGATTAATTAAGTCGTATAAATCCAGAGTAAACCTGTGAAAACAATGGCCAAGATTTAAGTTTTATTTGTTGGTTGGAAACAATGAAATTCTTTTCTTACTTAACATGTTAGACAATAGACCCATTTAGTAAATTAGACATTTCCTCTCATTAATAATAATCTTCAGGAACCTGTTGACAAAAGATTTTGAAAATAAATAAATGTGCTTTTACACTGGGCTTCTGTACAGCACATGGCCTCTTGCTCACCAGTGTTAGGACATTCAGTCAACAGGTGACACATACCAGGTGCCTATCTGATTCACCACAAGAATTCACAATGTTCTGCATCATTACTACCTCATAACTGACATCATTATAAATCTAAATATTGACACAGACGTATAAAGCTACTCACTAGACATACACATCTGAGATGCACATACTCACCCTCATCTGGAGTATATCTCCCTCATGAGCAGGCCATCCTCGCAGCACTAGCCCAGTCCGTGCATCCAGCAACACTATGAAGCCTGAGGAGAATCCGGCTGCCACTGTTCGTCCTCCGGGGCTTACAGCCAAGCAGCGGATTAGACCAGCACTCAGGTTGTTATAAGCCAGGCGAAACTCATGCTGAAAGTAGGGGAACAGCACAGTGTACCTTACTGATAGCCATTAATACTAATGCCAAGACACACTGCCCACAGTGAGCATGTTAAAATCAAACCTGATCATAAACTACAAATTATATTTGTAAGGCAAAAGAACAATATCTTTAGGTTTTTCCAATGAGACAGGGATGATATGTTGGAAAGTGATGGACATACCTGGTAGCCAGGCTTACGTGGGTCTATAAAACGAAGGATAGAGTCAGCACTGGCATACACCACGCTGCAGTGAGGAGGTGGCATAGTGGTGACGGCCGTGATGGGGTTCTTTCCATCAAGTGCATCGTAAGACCGAATTTGCTTGCCTTTTCACATACACAAATAAAGAGATTATTATTAATGCTGCATTATATTACTTATTCCCTCCATCCTCTACACTGCTTATCCTACTGGGTTGCAGGGAACCTGGAGTCTATCCCAGGAGACACAGGGCATAAGGCAGCGTATACCTTGGAAAGGATGCCTGTCTAATCACAGGGTACAATTGTGCACTACAGACAATTCAGAGATGCCAATCAGCCTACATGTCTTTGACCTGGGGAGGAAACCTGAGACGCACAGGGACAACATAAAAACACAGATGGCAGGAATCGTACCCCCACCCTTGGAGGTGTGAGGCAAACATGATGTTTGACATGTTTGATGTTATTTATTGTAATTTAAAAAAAATTTTTAATTACTGAGTGAGTAAAGAACTCGTTTTATGAACAAAGCGCTCTTAAGGACTAATACATACAACAAAATATCCTTGTAGTAATATATACCCCAGAGAGGTTTCTGAAATCCTGAAAGCATCAAAAGATACATACTGTTGTTTAAACACTGTCTGTACAGTTATAAGTGCCTCTCACCTGTGAACTGGTCCCAAATGTGCACAGTGCCATCACAGCTCACCACCTCTTGTAACGCCTCTAGCTGTGCAACATAGAACACAGACTTGCGATGGTCTGTATACGTCAACCGAGGCTCCACCTCACGAGTACCATCACCATAATTATACAGTGGCCAGATTTTCACGGTTTTGTCTTTGCTTCCAGAAAGAAAGTAATCTTCCCCAGCTAGGGGAGCTAGACACTTAGCTGTGCCCGAGTGGCCCAAAAAGCTCTGCAGGCGGATCTGGTGGAAATGGAACCGTGGATCCTGCTGGTTAAAGCCAATCTCATATTGCCAGTATGCTAGCCAATTGCCCTGCAGAGAACGACTACTGCGTGGAAGTTCCTGCTTCAGTGCACTGTCCTCTGGAGTGTGACCCAGAACCCAAGAGGATGAGGAAAGTGAGGAAACTGGTCCCACCGACACTGAGGCAAACATGGAGTTGAGAAGGTTTGTTGGTGGAATATAGCTCACATGAGACCGTCCCCAGATATCAAAAGAGGACTGACTAGGGCTTCCGCTTGGCTCAGTGTCCCGTGCTACTTGGATGCGATTTCCTACCAAGTGACTGCCAAATGTTCCAGACTCAGGAAGGGCATCCACACTAAGAGGAGTTGAAGTGGATGACGGGGCTGGGAAAGGGCTACAACCAAACTGGTGGATTAAGCTTGGAGAGAAGCTCTTGGAAGAAGTGGGCACCTCTGCTCTTTGACTGCCAGCTTGGTTTGATTCTGGGCTTCCCAGACTTAATTTGTTATAGTAGGACATAGCCAGTCCCAAAACCAATTCATGATTAGGAACTACTTTGCGAATAACAGTGTCACCTAAAAACAAAACAAAAACATAAATGGGAGATTCATTGATTAATGAATTATTAATAAAGAGTCATAAAAATAATAAAAGAGGACTGCCTCACCAATGAGACACTGCAAAGGGATACAGGCGTTATACGCCATCTCTGGGTTGAACACGGCCTGAAGTTCTTCCAGAACCCCTAATTCACAGGTCACCTCTGTTCCCCCAGGAGTGCAGATATCAATGTATGTGTACTCTCCAACCTCTTTTCGAGGTCCCTTCTCCATCTGCACAACAAAATACCAGATCAATAAACTACCAAAACTAGAACATTAAACAAAGGCACAGGCTATAGTTATTGCGAATAATAAAAGCCCCCAATACACCAAATGTAAAATATGTACCAATAGAATTAATATGAACCAATTTGTGCTACCTGGTTCTGCAGACTGTCCAGCAAGGAGAAAACCTGAAAGAACTTGCAGAGTGTGTCCGCCATGTGCTGTTGCACCATCTCTCTGCCAATTCGCAGCCATATCAGTGCCATCAGACTGAGAGTCTTCAAACACACAGCAGAACGTGACTGTACCCCACTGGGAAAACTGAACACAAGAACAGACACAAAAATACAAATAATTAAAAAAAATATTGCAAAAACATTTGCGCTGTCACTGTAGCTAACTGCAGCTAACTGCATGAGCTGAAAAAAGGACTCAAGTATGCAACTTTACCCCATTTTGGGTGAGGTGAGTAGGTCGAGCAGGGGAAGAAGTACATCCTGATTGATCTTCATCAGCATGTCCATTAGAGTGGTGTCTGACAGATAAACTATAATCTTCTGAGTCAGCACAACTGCACCTAGAAGGCCTGCCTCCTTACGAGTATTCAGGCGGCAGGAGGAGGGGGGAGACACCTGGCAAAGTTTTATGAAAGAACAAAAAATTATACTAGAGGCATCGTATGACTAATATTGGAAACACTAATTGGCAAGAGAATAATGCTGTCTGCCAACCAGTCACCATCCAAGCCAGACAATAGGCTTGAGCGGCTTTTTAAATCAAGTAGCTATGTTGATAATGTCAGTAAGTAAAATAAAGAGCTTAATGACTGGTGTGCAATACAGATTTGTTATGTTTAATAAAGTTAATGAATATTTGTAGATGAATTTTGGACCACTCTTGGAAATTATCATCCTATCATTTTTGCAAGATAATTGTTGTTTTAGTTACACATTATACATTCTTCAGGGGATATAAAAACCCTTAAAACATCTATGTTAAAAATAGCAAGTTTTTGTAAACAAGATAAATCAGCTCTTTATTGTATTATTGCATCTAACAAAATTCAAGTGGAAAAACAATTTTAAATGTTTCAAAATTCAAAAAAACTTGCTTGAACATAAGTGGGCATATCCCTTAACTAAAGTTGTGTTAAAGCAGACATTATTGTAATAAAGTACTCAGTCTTTTTGCTAAGTGTCTACTAACTCTTCAGTTGGAGCAACCGGTATATTCTTTCTGTCCTTTCTTCAGTTTTGAACACGTTTTTAATTTATTTACTTAAATTGGTGGTTGCTTCCACATAAAAGGCAAAGTAAGTTGTAATAAATTTACATTACAAAAACAAAACAAGCAAACTATTTCTAAGGAGAGCGGGTAATGTTTTAAAGCCACTGTACTTGTGTTTTAGAGTTCTGTCAGTAATGGATATGCTCCGATTTTCCCCTGAACTGCAAACAGATGAGAATATTCATGCCTTCTTCCAAGACCAATATATACAGAATGGACCATATACTTCGGGGTCAGGACTTACCAGGTAACCAATATATGGTAGGTATTGATAGGTCAGAACAGGCTCGCCATACAGATGGGCTATGTAGATGAGACAATCAAGAACTGGCTTTGCAGTCTGGTCACCAACAATTGGTTTCTTTTCATAAACGCTTCCTGCACTCTCAAGGCTACACTCTTCATTTGCAGATAGCAAAAACTGGTGCTTCTCTGGTCCTTTAGAGAGAAATGTTAAAAACTGTATTAAGAAGAAGAGAAAACCCATGTCCAATAATATAGTATTTAGAATAACAGCAAATGACATGAAACATCCTTGATATCTACATGAAACATATCACATCAGATAACATATATATTCTTACCTATATAGCAGGTAGTAAGAAGACGGAGAAGATTTTTAGCTACGTATCGAGAGGTTACTGTGGGCCCCAATTTAGCAGACAGCCATCTTACGGTCTTGCAAACAGTGTCTGATTAAAATATATATAAAAATTACATGGATACTTAAAGTAATTCTAAAAATTTCTGAATTCACAAAAGTTTTCTGAAAAAACAACATTTTCTATGCATCTCCAGATGCTTTTTCTACTTACCCAATAATATCTTGTGTTCTTTCTCCTCAGAGTTCTCTGAAGGGTCATGTTCATCATCATCTTCCCCTATATGTTTGTCACTCTCTCCTTGCACCATTCCATTCATGAAGTCACCCTCATGAAGAGTACCCACTGTGGCTTCTGACTCCTCTGTGCAACCAGATAATGTCAATTCAAGACTAGGAACTTCCTGGACTGTGCTTCCTTTCTCCTCTACGGTTGCGTCTTCATCTTCCAGATCACCTCCATCTTCCCCATCACTAGTCTGCTTTAAGTCCTGACTGCTATCAGCAGACTTTAAACTTGCACGATCCTTGGTGGAGTCTCCTTCTCCAATGGATACCTCACTAGCACTACTCTTGTCGCTTAGTTTACCAACACTTAGAGATTCCTGGTCTTGTTCTTTGTTTGCAGAATTCTTGCCTTGCAGTTTAGCAGATACCCCAGCTGTCGGTACAGATGATCCATTATTGACATAAAAGCCGTTCTGAAATTCCTCACCATCAGCAATAAAGACCTGGTCATTCAGACTGATGCCTGACGAGTAGTCCACAAGCCCTGGGTCTCCAACCCCAACACCTCCACTACCACCACTATTGCCTCCTCCCACTTTGCCAGCTGAGGCACCTGATGATGGGCTGCCATTCACACATTCAAAGTCTTCCTCCTCTTCTCCTAAGCCACCCATACCACTCCTTAAGGCTTTAAGCCCATCCCAATCACTCCCTGCCCCTGTGCGACAACTCTCAAAACCAGTGATAACTTGGAGCACATGAGGTAGAAGGCTAGACAGAAAAGCTCTCAAGCCAAGCCGCACTATAAGCTGTAGGACAAAACAGTCTGTGTAGAGGTAGAATCGACCACGAAGGCAATGGGGGTTTTCATAAACACCTATAAGTGGTTTTATCAAATATTTTGAGGAATTGCGTGGTCCTAGGACACTGGAGACTGGTTCAAATAAGTACCAGGCAGCATACACTGCCGTAGACTCTTCTGTCATTAAAGCAAGCACAAAAGGTAATAGAATCTCCAGTCCCTCTGCAGTGATCTCACCCTGTAGAAGAGACTGCAGCTGTTGCCACAAGCTAAACACAATATCCCGACCTTGAACACTGTTGATGGATGCCATCTTGGAATGGTAAGAGAAAATGAAGTGATGAAGTGCTGGGAAATATTCAGGGAAAGGTAATGGAGATAACACAGGACTAAGAAGTTGCCAAGGATTTGGTGGTGGAAGGCCCTCATAAACTGGTTCATATTTGAAAAGAAATGGTAGGCCAGCATAGTGCAGGTTCAAAGATTCAGTCTCAGATGTGTACTTGTGAATCTGCAGAAGGCTCTCAAGAGCATGATGAAATGGTAGTGGGACATCCCTAAGACTGGCAGAGTAAAACTTCATAACTGCTCGATAACGGCCTCTCAAAGATGTGCCTGGCTTTAAACATTGGAGTTTTGATGAATAAAATATTTCTGCAATGAAAACACCAAAGGCTTGCATGTCTCTGTGAAAAAGGTCTGTAAAAGACAAGGGTGCTTTTGATGAGGTACCTAATGCTCTCCTGTCTACATCCAATGTATTCTGAATTTGGGAATGCAATCCTTTAGCTAGGAAGATATTAAGCTTCTCCAACTCTTCTAAAGGCTGTAAAGGCTTGAATCCTTCTGGTAAATTTATTTTGAAATCATCTGTGTTTGGGTAACCTTCCTGCTTCTTACTAATTGTGTTTCCTCTTTGAAGAATGTTACCCATAGATCCAAGCGTATTTATGGTACTACTTGCAGTTTCTTCAAGAAAAGAGCTATGAGTAGGAGACAACACCAAAGCAGCATGCTCCCCAATTGTCTTCCCACCTGAGGAGCTCACAATAGTTACTGGAATAGAGGTGGTGGCAGAGACAGTAGCACTTAAGGAATCAAGAGCCTCTGTTCCTTGCTCAAGTTCTTCATCCCTATCAACCATGGTCCAACCACTAGATTCACACCCTGTTGCCTCTGGGACCGTTCTATCCACATCTGCTGTTGTCTCAAGAGGTGGGATTTGCCATGCTGACACACTGATTGGATCAAGGTGGGGAGGCTCTGCTGGTGAATACTGATAAGGTGCAAGGCAGGGTGGGTGAGGTTGGTCAAACAGTTGAACAACTCCATAGCTGGTCAGATGGGTATGGTTATCCACTAAATGTAAGCAAACATTCTTGGCTTTTACTGCTTCTTTACCTGTCAACTTATAGCCAAAAGTTAGGTCAATCCAATGGTGTAGGTACTGGGAAACTTCACGACTGTCTAAAAGCCGCCTGTGTACTGCAATGAACTCCTCATAGGAGTTACACCATGGAGGTACCTCAAGATTTGGCATGTCTGGATGAATGGACCGAAATATTGAAGGATCTGTGTAGAATTCTGGTATGCACTCGTCTGGTGTCCAACTCTGAATACGTTCCATGCTAGCTGGGTATTCGTTGGGCTCCCATTGAGAACGAACATGGCTACAAAGTACTGATTTGGGTGTTTGTCTAGCCTTGTAGACATAGTAGGTAATGTCTGAGAGAACATCTGAAATATGATGGGGTACATGGAGATGATCTGCCTGGCCTGAACCAGTAGGACCAACTGATGCACCAAGATCAGAAGGAAAGTGGCCTCCACCACCTCCATTAGCTGCTGCTACAAGAGCTTCTTTGGTCATTTCATAAGTGAAATCCAGTTGTTTGTCACCCTTGTTTAAACGAAACTTTGACCTCCTGAGATCACGAAATCTTCCATATGGAACCGTGAAATCTACCACCCAGGGTAAAACTGGGTGATAGTTGGGGTCACCTTCACGTCTTCCAGCCAATCTGTTGAGTTCCATCAAATAACAGAAGTTGCTGATTCTACCATGAACCCAGTCTAGGACCAAAGATTTGAGATAATCCTGACAATCCTGGCAGTGCTCTTCACTGACATCACTTCTTAAATTTTCAGGGCCTTTATCACCAGTGGTTGGCCTTTGCCTTCTCACTGCATATTCGGCAGAATTGCTGTCCTCCTCAATTTTTTCATAATGTGCTAGCGATATTTTGAGACGACTGCAAAGCTGCTCATTGACAGCTATGTCCTGCAATGAAAGCTCTCCACATGACAGTCCTGATGCATGGCATTCACGCATGGCTATGAGCACTTGGTACAAAATGAACAATACTTTAGCATTGCTGTTGGCAAGCTTAGCTGGACTGTAGGTGACAACATCATGAAGGGAGTATTGTGTATATGGGAGAATGATGTACAGCACCTCCCCTGATTCAAGCAAGCATTCAGCCGGGACCACATTTGGACACATAGTATCTGTGTTTTGCTTGAACGCTGAAGAGCTGGATGGTAGAGGACAATCTTTTTCCTTCTCTCTAGCTGGAGAGAGGGACGGTGACAACCGTTCAGTGGAGAGAAATGTACAGTTAAACAGCTTTTGCAAAGCTCTGTGAACCGCATCAATGGCCAACACCTGTGTTTGGTGTGTTGTATTTGCATATGGCTGCACATGTTTCATATACGCCTCATTCCACAGATTCCTGTAACACAAACAGCAAAATCAGCTCTTTAGAAATATTTTCAATCTCTGACACGAGAATATGTACCGCTTATTTTTATAAAATCTCACAGAAACGCAGTATGCTGCAACTAGAGCACACTGCTACACTATAGTGCCAAAACTTTGTCGTCAACAGACCTTGCTTGCTGAACAACAGATTCCAGGAGTAGTTCTAATATTCTCCACTTTTCTGGGAAGGTTTTCCATTAGATTTTAAGTATGGCGGAGTGCGGTGATACTGGAAGTCATTTAGGCTGGGCCTTTTAGTCCCAGGGATGGGACATTTAACTTTTTTAAAGAATACAAGAATACATAGGGTGGATTCCTGTGTATCATTCTTAAGTATTCTTAAGTAAAACAATTAGTATTTTACTAAAACATCTGAATTAATTCCAACATTTGTTATTTACCTGATGTTGCACTCTGACACTTCCTTCATCTGTCTCATGAAAGAGTCCTGGGAGAAGCCCTCTCCATTCCAGTCTGGCTCCTGAGCAATCCTATACCCCAACTTGCTTTTCCTTAGACCTTGGATGCAAACACGAGTCCATCCAGGTGGTAACTTTACTTGAGAGCGCTGGAGGAGAGTACGGATATCTCCATCACTGCTACAATCATAACGAGCACAACGGGTTACTCTTCTTTCTCTGAGTCCCATAATCCAGCGGGTCGAAACGAGTGCCACTAGCTCATGGGGTCGTGTTCCTGGTCCAATCTGTCGCTGGTCCACCCCAAGGTCGCGCTCTAAAGCTGAGGCCAGCCACTCCATGACAACCTCTCAGGGTTTAACCGGTATAAGCCAAAGTTTTGATGACAAAGCTTTGTATTGCTCCTCTATGAAACTAACATATGGACACTCCTATTCCTCCATGAGAAGCTCATAAATGGGTGGGACAGTGAACATCACTGAACGTTGAATTTCTATAATGAAACAATCAAAAACAAATCCAAAAGATATGTGAATATCAAACACAACTAGTCAACAATTGAAATGACATAGGCTTGAGGTTTACAC
>JAOTRN010000051.1:13792239-13812742 GCA_028566695.1 Bagroides melapterus
TTTTTTTTTTATAACATATTGCTATAATGGGATATCAGCTATATAAGCCTGGATTTGATGGCTTTGCAATTATAAAAACACATACATGACAGCTTTAAGACACCTTGTCAAGCCCTGGTTCCACCTAATATTTACTTCATACTTCAAATATTTAACTCAAGTGTATAAATTAAACTCTTTTCTGTGAGCAGAGCTAACACATTGCTAGCAGACAGAAGAAAGTCAGTTAATGTGTGATATGTGTTGGGCAGGACCTTATAACCACCTCCCAGTAAAACGTACATGAACATTTCTGACACCTCAAACATCAACATTACTGATTGATTACTGTATTTGCATTAATTTCAGGAACTTGTTTATTAGTTTCATTAGCTAGCTGTCAATTCCATTTTAGGATGATGTGAAAGAAAATTAACCAAACAATTAACCAAAAATTAAACAAACCAACACCCAGGATTTTTATTAAACAGTTCAGGAGGAAAAATTGATTGATTGACTGGATAATACCATTACAAATATCCACACAGCAAATTTCTGGAGTTAGAAATAATCTGGGGGTGTGATTTTGGGAGTTTATTTTCTAACTGATACTACAACTGATGTACTGTAAGTGGTGTAATATATTGGTGTTCATGTATTGTGTGTTTAGGAGCCTGCTTCCACTTTCCCTGGTGTTGTCTGGTCTACATCTTGGCCATGCCCAGCTGCATTATCTACAGTAGGTAAAAGTGCCATTTTATTGTATTAAGATATTTTTATGCTGTGAGGGATTTTCAGAGAATACAGATTTATTTTGGAAGTAATAGCTCAGTGTTTAAGGCAATTGACAACTAATCAGAAGGCTATGAGTTAGAATCCCAGGTCCAGTAAACTCTCCCTGGTCCCCTGACCAAGACCCTTAACCCTCAATTGGCCAGTTGTATAAATGAGATGAATATAAGTCACTCTGGATGAAGTTGTCATTTGTCATGTTGTATTTTTTTTTTTTAATTATTTTTACATGAGACCACTTTAGTGGTTTATGTCTGTTTTAAAACTATGAAAGGGTTATTATTTAAGTAAACTCTAGTTAGGATTGTTAACATAACTTTATGTTAGTAGAATTTTAACTCCGGAAAATAACTGAAAAATCAACTTCCAGAAAAAAGTTCATTCAACTCTGTGCTAGAGAATATTTGATGGTCACGCATGTATATTCAAATGTAGTTGAAAGAAACTCAGAGAATTTATTCCAAAAACCAGAATTTACTGTGTAGTGCACACACAATAAAAAAACATATTTAAAACACCTGTTATTACCAAATATAAATGAATCCTGACCTGGCTACAGCAGGGTCCTGTCCCAGTAGGAGTAAGAGGGACTGGGTGTTAATAAGCACACCCCAGCAGGGAAGAGAGAAGAGCAGCAAGATCAGAACTCCTCTTTGCAGGATTACGCCAACATGTAGCAGGTTTTTACTGCCAAATGTCTGTGTACATGAGCATGTAGAAATGGAAGCTTAATTAATAATTAATGAGTCAAATCATGGATATAATTTGTAATCTAATCTAATCAATTTTAAAGTATTGAAATACAATATTTATCAAATAATTCCATCATTTTAGTTCTGGACAATCAATAAATAAGGTCATTTTATTCACCTACCTGTGAAACCAGTGTATCACAGGCCATAGTTAGCCCTAATCCAGTTGCTGCAGAAGTTATATTTATTGTCTAAAAACAGAGTGAATGGAATTTGATAGAATGTATTTTAATAATGGACTGCAAGAACATTCATTCATAGAGGGATACAGTGTGCGACTTACAGCTGAAGCCATGCCATAGCCTGCCAATACAGTGTTCCCCAGGCGGCCACAGAACATTGTGACCACGAAGAAAAGAAGGAAATTCAAGAACCGGCACACAAGCTGGGAAAACAAACATAACCAACAGAGATGAAAGACTCAACAGAGCTAAGAGGGCAACAAACAACTGTCTAGAGTAAAAAAAAATAAAAGTGTAATTATAGCAACATATTGCGATTGATCTTTTTCCCCCTATACAATTCCTTTACATTTTTGTCATACTGTGCTATGGCTGCTTGTAAAATCAGAATTATATATCGCTAACCATGTTTACAGTCATGTTAATATTACAAAATAAGAACAAAATAGTATTATCAGATTTTATAAAATAATAAATACATAAATAAAATTATTAAAAATAGTTCAATAAAATGTCAGAAGCAACTGCTGATACAAAGATATCATTCTCCATTTATTTTTTTTCTACAAAACAAACATTCTATGCTGAGGCTCAATGAGAATACAAGCTCATGCAACTATGCTAATACTTTCTTGCATATGCTTGCGATCACTCACCAGGGGCCCGGTCATCCTCAGGATGTGGTAGAGCTCCTCTCGGTAAGCCAGAGGGAGGCAGCGTCTCACACGGGGACAGCAGAAGAGCTTGGAACTTGGCTCCATTGCAGGAGCTTCAGCTCTGCGGTTAGATCCATCCATGATCGTCTCAGACGTCCTCACTAAACCCAAGCTCACCAAAGGCAGCAGTGTCTCAGCTGCAGCTGTGCATTCCTTTGACTTCTAGGAAAAAGGTTTCACAACTCTTAAAAGCTCACTGATTAAGTGAGATGCAGACAGTGGTGAGCTTTGATTCAATCAGCAAAGGGAGGTGCAAGCTTGTAGCAGTGGACAGAACTTTAAAAAACTATGCTTTAAAATGTATTTCCTTTTACTGAGGTTCAATCATCAATTGTTATAGCATGTAATATTTAATATGAATAAATGAATATATATTCACTGAGCTCTAGTAACATTTAGGGTTCCTTGTCTTGAAAATAAAGCATTAATATGAGAAAACTGCATTAAGTAGCTGCATTATTCAACGTCTAGAGAACTACTTAAAATTTTACAGCCACCACATTTCACATTACACCTATATCAATATTCAAAGCAAAAATATTTTGTATTAATATTATATTAGTATTTCATTATTTACCCATATGGAGTCTTTTTAGAGTTTACTCACAGCATGAACGCTTTTCCCCGCAGCATGCGTATCACCCAAAATTCGGACAAAGGTGGCTTTTTAGAAAGAAATCACCACCATAATTAAAGGTGCAGCATTGCTAAGTTAAACATTTCATGTCCACTTTTAAAATGAGTGAACTGGGTTACCCAGACCAATAGTGAAAAAAAGTTCTTCAAAGAAAAGGAGGAAACTCAGGAACTGGGCTTGGGAAACAAAGAGATCAAAGATGAAAGGCTTCATATTGAACTGGTGTGAGCTTAAATGGAGAAATAAAAATTGAAACCATATCTATGAATCTTGATTTTTTTTAAATGATAAACACATATATTATTGTCATACAAACAATTTACCACTATAGTTTTTCCATTATAAGAACCCTTCATATGGTAAAACTCTTGATGATACTTATACTTCCTGAACTGAAATGTGTGTTTCCTTTGCATGATAATCATCTTAATTACTGAGATAAAATTACAGCATGTTAAATTCAACAAAGGTGAAAAGGGATGAAACTCCATTTAAATATTTCATTTAAAAATTCCACCAAGAAACAGAATACATTCCTAATAGCAGACAAAGTTTTTTTTATTTTGTTTTCATTTCATATGTAAAAATTCTGATTTATATTAAGTGACAATGCATTTACAGTATATGAGTCTCTTATTTTTTGTTAGAAATGTTTGTATGCATGTTATTGTTAGCAGAATTCTTACATCTAACAGAGGTAAAAAAAAAAAATTGTTATTCATAAAAGTGTTATGAGAGATCTATACAAATATTTATCAATGAATTTTTTATTCTACTTTTAACAATAGAAACAATGAAAAAACTCCTTAGCATGACATAATGAAGAAACCTTGCGAGAATCCAGACTCAAAGCCAAATACTCATCTGGGTGATGCCAGATTATGAATATTTTCCCTCTTTAACTGTGTACTATATATATAATATCTTAAATATCTTTAAGATGAAGACTATTTTATTGGTTATCAAGTGTTCACTGATGAAGACTTAAGTACAAATCTGCTCATGACAATTGCAGTCTGAAGCCATCTTCATGGTTTGTATTTGGTCCATCTACAGTAATCTCATGTATGTTTAGGCTGTCCATGT
This sequence comes from Bagroides melapterus, assembly GCA_028566695.1. Lineage (NCBI taxonomy): Eukaryota > Metazoa > Chordata > Actinopteri > Siluriformes > Bagridae > Bagroides > Bagroides melapterus. The sequence continues at coordinate 13,796,384 of JAOTRN010000051.1, forward strand.
GTAACCATCCTCAAGAGCGGCAAGTGGTTTCTAACTGATGAGAGCGCCAACAAGAAGTAGTGCATAAAGATAGATCAGAGGAGACCTGAAAGACAAAGCTAGATGCATTGAGCATGAGGTTGGTGAACCATTAGGTAAGTATTTGTGTAAATATAGCATCAATAATAAGATTAACAGTAATGCTTAATATTATGACTTGTAAGATAGGCAGGAGTGAACGGTAACATCAAACATTTTTAAAAGATTTCTGTGTATTTCTCAGTGTATATCAGAATTGACAGACAGGAAGAAAAATCACCTTACTAAGTCCAGTCCTGTAGATGACGATAGAGGTTTCTGTAAAACAGCTTTGCACTGGACTCAATTTTCACTGTCAGTGAAAAAAACAAAACAATGCTATGTGTGGCCTGTGTGTTGTAACAAAGCAGCACAGGATACAAAAATATCTTTTAGGGTTACAGCTAGATTTAACAATGACAGCAATCGATGGGATCTGTTGTGGTTATTTAATTTTAAAGTTTCAAAATCAAGCTCAAGCTCAAATCAAATTGAATGGGATGAAATAAAATCTAAATGAAATACAGTAGAGGCTAATATTTGAATAAAATGAAAACAATACATTAGCCTACAATTGGACTCCATGGTTTTCATTAACATACACTTTGAATACAAAACAACAACCTATTAGTAAGGGAGACCGGGGACGGTTGCAACACTTTTTGAATTTTTTGAAATTTTAATACATTAAACCCACATGTGTCAGTTACCCATGCACACTGCTGTAACATGTGTACACATGATAATATATGTACAATTTATACTTGAATAGACAAAGTAAAATGTTGCAATTGTCCCCATACCAGGGAACAGTCGCAACAGTGCACAGGGGCAGTTGCAACATTCATTAAAATGTGATAAAATCATTATTAAACATTTTGCAATTTCTTTATTTTATTTGTGATCAGACAGGGTCAAGGGAAACACAACAAACATGTTTTTTAATTATTACAATACATTTGAACTACAAAATATTTCCTAATCAAAACCAATACACTGAAATGTACTTCTGTGAACTTGTTTGAAAGCTTACTGAACTGTGTGTGTGTCCTAAGAGAGGAGGAAATTAGTCCACATCAGACTCACAGTTGATTCAGGTATAAATGGCTCCTCGATCAGTGCAGGCCTGGTGATGTTGCAACTGGCCCTACACTAACAGCCAACATGAAACTTGCTATGCAAGCTTGACACAATAGGTTTGACACATACGAACTATGCCTTTTATAAGCTAAATAAATGCTGATTGAAATGATATGACTTTACAATTCTTCACACAAACTGTTTAGACAGTATAACAAAAAATCTGATGATTAAAAAATTACTTTTTTTTTTTTTATCTTGAATTGTATTTCACATAGAGGGAATGGTCACATGTTGCTACTTTCTTCCTGAAAGGAGGATGAGCTAACTGAGCATGTGCAGTATAAATATATCCACTGTAGCTCATTCCTTATTGGAGGGATAAGCAGAGATGCAGCTGCCCCATGTTGCAACCGTCCCCAGTCTCCCCTACATTCTCTGTATTAAATGTCAGAGAGTGTTCAAAGAACACTCATAACTGTAGTTAACATACATGGTTCAATTTAAACATTCACATTCAAAGGGAAAATACACTGGGCTTTAAATAAAGTAAATAAAATTTACTTTGCGTTGTATATACCCAGTCCTCTCACGTGTCCAAAACGTGGTCAAACACCCGATCCACCTCACACATGCAAAACATTAACGTCCATGAAAACAGATCCAAGAAACAGTTCTAATAAATATACTATGCTCATGTACACGTTATTCGATTTGTTCACAACTTCTATAACAAAAACATACACTTACTTTGCCCAACTCAGAATAAACCCAGAACACTAGTAGCGTTCGCTGTTCTGTTCATACTGAAATATGTGAACCCGTGTTACGGGTACATGCTGTGTTGGCAAATATTTTCAATGGTAAGTAGCTAAAGTCTGCTCGAAAAGTCGCTAAATATCGCTAGATGATGTCATGCGCAAATTTGCATACTAATGACGTAATCACGTCGTATTTTGAATTCTGCCTAATGGCGGTACTTTATAACAGTTTTCCATAATCCATGCTCACATACATTAATATACTAGCTGAGTGGCCAGTATAAAACTGTTATCATTTAACATTAAATATTTTCTGTCAGACAGGAACGGAACGGAACTTGTTAACCAGCAGTTACATCATTTGCAATGATACAATTCTGGATTTGTAGTAACGATCTCAGAGGAGTTCAGAAACTGAATGAACTAAAGCTCTGTGACAGTGAGTAATATAAGTGCATGAGAAGAATTTAAAAAAGGAAACGGTCACATTAAATAGTTTTATTTCAAACAAAGGAGAAGCAGGTAAGTGATTGGTCCGTGGCAACACCCTGTGCACATGCGCAGCTCATTCACATCTATGTCAGGTGCCATGCGGTCACTGGAATATGCCGCTCCTCTCAGCTGGAGCTAGACACAGGAAGAGGTAACTGTACCGGAAAAATACCTCACTCTCGCAGGACAGTACTGGCGACATTTGGAAAGTTGCCAAGGTTTGTCCAAAAATCGCTAGATTTCTCGCTAGTTGCTTTAAAAAAAAAAAAAAAAAAAAAAAGTCACTTGGTTACATGTGTTTTGTAGTTAAATCCACAATCACAGCAGGAGACAGTCTTTTTGCCACAGCTGTGAGTCACAGGTCACCATGACAAAGTATTTTTTCAGCATTTCTAACGGTTTCCCAATTAGCACAATGAAGCCTCTACTGAACATTAGAAAGGAAAGAATCAAGAATCGAGAAGACTCATGAGATATCGGAGCTCATAAGAATAGAAAGAATGCATACTTTCTCCTAGAAAGAAAATGTATGCCTATAAACAATACATAATGGTTTACTGTTACTATACAATACTATAAACTGTGACAGATTTGACAGAAGAAATACATTACAGTGTATAAAAAAGACAGACACAAAGGTTTCACTCTTACCTATTAATTTTTCTTTTGTTGGGAAACTGGATCAAGTTTAAAAAGTGTGGTAATATGCCAATAAATAACCAAGCATACTAGTCACTGTTTGTATGGACTACTGGAGTGATCTGAAATTGGTCATGTTTATAGTATAGCTGGATTTTTTTTTACTAGTTTGTATCGTGAATAGGTGATGGGATGAAACCTACAGTTACTCTGCAACTGTAATAGATGGAGGAACATCATTCCCCCAGATACCTTGGCTGTTGTTTTTTACAGTGATAGTGAGCACTGTCTAATAAGTTGTTTCAAAGGCTCCCATTGATGCTCATTTAGATTGGCTTGATATGTTATGTTGAAGGCAGTGGCATATCAATGATTTAATCATTTATTAAGCCCTTGAATCCTGTGGAATAAAAGGCATGTGTTGGCCCATTACAAGCTGTCAGAACAACTTGCTCTATCTTGCCATATGTTATAAAACTTATGGGATAAAACTTTCTTCTGTTTTTTTTTATCATAATGGTGCAGAGTGCTGTCTTAAACATTAGTCCAAAATCTCCCATTGGTTAAGTAATATATTAATTAATTAATCATTCTGATTCTGAAATTATCACTAGAAAATGTGCATAGTTCAAGTAATCCAGTGCCCAATACGATCAGTTTTTATACGAGTGCTGTATACTTTATTGGTATGTCAAATGTATCTGGACACCTGACTAATCACACCCATGTGGTTTTTGTACTGTGGCTTTGGGGATTTTTTTTCCAGTTCAAACCAATGGTGTTCAGTGATGAGGTCTGTGAAGGCCCTTTGTGTTCTTCCAAACCCCTTGCTTTGAGCAAAGGGGCAATTTAGGGAAGGCTCGCAAATAGGTATGATCATCAGGTGACCAAATACTTTTTTGCCAAATAATGTATTTACAGTATGCAAATGATGGGTTAATTTGCTGTCTAATACTCTACCAAGGCCATGAATGAATTACACTATGTTAAATATTGATGTCTGGGCTCAGAGACTAAAAACGTTCATAAGGGAATGGATTACAGAGAAAAGCCTTTGAACCAAAGACATAGTCATAACCTGCATAATCTACAACCCTTAAAATCTGTTGAAGTTTTCATGCTCATTCAAGCCATAAATATGTCTATGAGTTATATTTTATGACAGCTTATAAATACAGCTTTTAGAAAATATTCATAATCTGTGAGTAACTATTTTAGTTCTTATTCATAAATTAGTCAATATTTGTCTGTGCAAATTAAGACACACAGATGATTGTTTTGTTTAACTCTTGAGTCTGGGAAAGCAAACATTTTCAAAGTCATTTTAATAACTAATAGTGCAATGGTCAGCACAGAGCAAGACTTTTCCAGTGTGAGCAGTCAGTGGGAAACTAATCTCCATGAGCCTGCTGGGTCAAACCTGCAGTTCAGAACAGTGCTTATGTAACAAGCTTATGTAAGATGCTGTGTTTTGGTGGCCCGGGACAGACAGTTTTTTGACCTTTATAGTACTTATCTTTCATCTAATTCCTCTAATGTCCAGCAGAAACTGAGAGCAGTTGTCTATTGATGAGAAGATATGATAGAATAAAAACCCTATTTATTTATAAGGATATATCTAGGTCCATTGATCAATACGGTAGGTACAAATTAATCATGGTGATTCATCTAAAGAAAATAACAATTTGGTTGGCGTGAGGAAGATCTCCACTGGACATAAAGAGCACACATTTAAGCCATTTCTGCTTGTCAACCGGCAAGCTACAAAAAAGTCTAATAGTAATATTAATACTAATACAATACTAATAATATTAGGCTACATTTCATGAAATACACTAGAGAAACAAATTTAAAAATTAATTCAAATTAACAAATTAAAATTAATTCAATGCTATGCCTTAAAAATAATGAACATTAACTTATCTGTTATTTTTTTCATCAGTGGGGCATCAAAATAGTTCTGTGTTTGCTTGCTAAATAATAATAATAATAATAATAATAATAATAATAATAATAATAATAATAATTTCTTATCAGGCTGTCCAGGTGGTGTCTGTGCTACATGCTTGGGTGACACTGGAGACCCTTTAGCAAGGAAAATGTGTTGTTCCTTTGTATGTTTCCAAAGCTCCTCAGACTTTTATATTTTAGTTATAAAATCAGGAATCTTCTGCTGCTTGTACAACTTTTTAAACATTAAATACAAACTCTTACATTGAAATATATTTAGCATTCAGATACTCCTATGTACATCAGATCCATCTCTGGATACTAGAAGTGCTAAAGTCTGGTGAACTGTTTAGATGAGGTGAATGCTTCACTGTATATTATTTGAAGGTATAAGACAGAGGAAAAATACGTTTTCATCAGACACTGAGCCAAAACCAATTTTATTGGCCGCAACTAACATAATCATGTTATACCACCTCAGTCCTGTCATAAACAATATAGTTGTATCTTAAAATAAATAACTTGAATAAAATACAAATATATTCTCTGAATATACAGTTAAGTCTATATCTTTCAAAGGTTATACACACGTCAATAAGGCTGGAAATACATTCATATACTGAGTATACTAATTCAGAAAGTGACAAATGTTCACACTTCACAAACGCTCATACAAACGAAGGTCTGTCTTAAATTTCTTTGTCACATAGGCTCAAGCTGCAGGCTCAGTTTCAGTTGTAGACTGTATTTATCAATCACATGACCTCTGGGTAAGGACAGAAAATTTAAAAAATACAGTACACCATGACTGCTCTTCGTTTCACTCATATACAATAAACACAAAACAGTTCAAATCAACACAGACATGTTGCTTCGCTTGTATGTACACACACACACACACACACACACACACACACACTCTTCACATTAAGTGGTCTATATAAAGGACATGTCCATTATACAAGTGTCACTTTGGTTAAGCAAATTAAGAAAGATTGCAGTTTTCAGCACTTTCAGTGAAGAAACAGTTTTCATTAATAAAAAAAAGCAATTAATACAACACAAGAGACATCTCATATGTCATGTTGATCTTAATTCTTATAGATTTTATAGCTCAACAGTATGAAAACAAGCAATGAGTATTTCAAGTTTCAAAAATATTTTAAAGTGATGTCATTCCACTAACAACCTAGTTTAACCTAAGAGTAATAGCCTTATTCTGATGTATTACACACAAAAAGCCCTCAGAGTCTTTCTTGTTATTATATACTTAAAAAACAAATGGTTCTTCAGAGTGCCAAAGAAAAACTATTATGGTTTCATAAAGATCTTTTTGACTGATAAATCTCGGCAACAAGCTAGAAACAATCGTTCCATATTTTGACATTAGGTATAAGTGTTTTTCTGGTAAAAAAAAAAAAAAAAAATGATTGGGTAAAATCAGAAGCAGTTGTTCTGTGGCTCTAAAGCGCTAAAGAACCACTTTTTTTCACACTTGACCAGCATATGCAACCATTTCTGCTATTTTCAAACTTTGGCCTGTAGTGTTAAGACTACGCATGAATCATTTATATGTAAACAATATCGATAACAGATTAAACAATTACCTTATTATTACTGTGTAATATCAGGGCAGTACACTCACAACCTTGTGAACAACAACAACCACTATTACAATACAAATACAAAACCATTAATTGAATGGTAAACATGGCTGTATTCAGCCATAAACAATTACACCTATAGTACCATAATCAATTTGATTTAGTGCAAGTTACAATATTCACCTAAGTGAGAAATTGAGGAATATCACAAATGTACACAATACATATAATACACTTAAGCTGCCCCCCCGATTTTAAATCTTTGAAAGTCATGTTTTCTGAACAGATTATCGTTTAAAAAAGCAGATATGAGCAGGGAAAATATTGGGCACAAAAACCGAAACCACTGATGTATGATAATCTTCTTATCTGGTAGACAATATACAGCTACTGATGTAACAGGTATGATGGGAGATGAGGTATGACCTCACACAGAGGTAGGGAGAAGTTCAGCACGTCTCCTAGCACAGGTTCCATGCTGTTATGTGCACTGTACTGGCTATACAGCTGTGCCATGAAACAGCTGGTTTGGGTCAGTCTAGCCCCATCTCTGCTGTCAGATCATGGACAGATACCCAGAGAGCAGTGTTGAGTCTGCAATGTTTACACAGAAGGATTATTGCAGGAGCCAGAATAAAGACCTGTCCGAGCAGCATGTTATAAGCTCTCGTCTTCAACTGTGTAAATTTCCATGGGCTTTAGACATCCGGATGTGTCAGCTGGATTCTTATAACTCTCTGCTTGCCTGGCACCAGAGCAACAGAATACCTCGAAATAGGATGCCTGGAGGCCAAGCTCAAGAAAGCCAGAGAGCAAGCCGTATTCTCACAAGACCAAGCAAAAATACCGCTGTGTTGCTGATTCCTTACAATATGAAACTTACAAACAGTCTTAAACTTGGATGGTGATACTTCCAGGTTATGATTATTACTAATTAATTACTACTTACTGATAACTTCAGATCTGCCGAATCTCTGTTATTGCCTTGACTCAAACAGGAGAGTTGAAGAATAGACCGATTTTGCATAACATATGATGTGTCAAATCCACAGGGACATGAAGCAAGCTGTACATAGTGAGGTTTGAAGCAGAGACGTGATTTGTGGTGCCTCACCCAAAGGCTTAGATGTGAAGATAATGCAGAAGGATGAACACTGAGGGTGCAAATCCTCAAATGAAAGCCCATCTGAATACCTAGATTAATTCAAAAGAGAAAACAGAAATGCTAATTAACCAGGAACATAATCAGTCAACCCACACATCTCATGAAGCAAATATCAAACTAGAAAGTGAACTGCAGAAAGTCTGAGCAATTTGCCTTCAGATAAGAGACCCTTGACAGCTAAAATGGACATGTACATTTAAAGTTTAGCAGTGTTAAATGCAATGACAGAGCAGACAAGCAGACAGCTGCTCCTATTAATAGATCTGCTTAGGGTTTGGTTATGAATATCAATATGGCTCTCATGGAAAAAAGGAAAACTTGCTTATTAGACTAAATTAAAAGAAGCTTTCCCTCCATATTGTTTGAACTGTGGACTATTTGGGATGTGGTAGCTTAGTGATTAAGGTGTTGGACTACCAATTGGAAAGTCATGAGTTCAAATCCCAGGTCCACCAAGCTGTCACTGCTGGGCCCCTGAGCAAGGCCCTTAACCCTCAATGGCTCTAATAAAATGGGATAATAGTAAGTCTCTCTGGATAAGGGCGTCAGTCAGTGTTTATATGGAAGACCAAGAATTCCACTAAGGACAAAATGTTGAATGTAAATCACAGAATAAATATCCAATGTTAGAGGGACAGTATGGAGAAAAAAAATCATGATCAACACTCAATACTTACTACCCCGTTATTTTCAGTATAAATAACTGTCTGAGGAGAAGTGACTTACTATGACAATGAAAAACATAGTCTTCTCCTTTATCATCCCTCTGGCTTTCTGCATGATCAGGGAGTGGTGTTACCCCGGTGCATGCCTGTCCGCACCCACATCACATTGCCACCTCCTTCACTACCCCCAGTGTCTTTGTTGGACTCAGGTTGGCTCTGGGCACGCTCCGGTTTGGGAATCAAGCTCATGGGAGGTTCAGCCTGCTGCACAGACATGGTACGTCGCAAGTGTGTGCGCTTGGACAGGAAATCTGGCTTTGAAGACAAGCCAAAAGAGCTCTTACGCAGCACCATCCGCATTGATGAGGTCTTCTTGGCCCGTGCCCGGTGGCCAAACTGCAGTGATGAAAGGTGCACTGCGTAGCCCTCACTGAGAAACTGCGCAGTGTAGAAAAATCAGGGTCAGGTGCAGAGAAACAGAAGGGGAAACAAAACAAAGCACCAACAATAAGACAGCCAATGTATTGTACATACAAGGTGGAAACTGGAAATTTCTTCACCTGGCATTGGTTTTGGTATTTCTTGGATGGTCTGCCCACTATGTATATCTGGTTGGGGCTGAGACCCAGCATGCTGTACACAGAGATGTCCTTCATGGAACCGTAGGCTGAGTTGATCTTAATGTGACACTATAACAGCATAGAAAGCAGATTTCACCTTCTCCTAACAAGTGCATAATTTGATAGTGAGGATAAATCAGAACAACATACAAAGAGATTCTTACGTCCTGAATCAAGTTTCTAAGGAAGATGGTTTTCTGGCGCAGTGGGTCATGCACTAAACCCTCTGAGAAAAAGATCATGCCCTGTGGGAAGTTGTGCTGGGAAAGCCAGGACACCACTCTCTGTTTCTGCATGTCTGGACGTCCAGTGATGTAGATGATCAGATAACCCAAGTCCTGCCAGTGTCTTAACACAAAACACAGTATCCATTTGTGTCATTCAACTGCATCTATTTACTATAGTATTTATCCTCCCCTTGATTAACTGAATTGAAATGTGGCATTTATCAATATGACAGAATATAATTACACCAAGATTATTGCTGCACACCAAGAGCCTACAGTTCAAAACCTTCTGTTTTGTTCATGATTAATCTCATTATATATACAGATAAATATTATATTCATTCTTGTTAACAGTAGGGCAAAATTATGGGTTCATGGTTCATTTCAAAATTCAAGCCACTACGATATCTAGAAAACATCTTGGATTTTTATTTAGACAGAAACAAGCATTATTTCTCATCATTTAAATTTCAAATTTTCAAATTCAAATTTTATCTAATATTTTTGTGATAATGCCGGAACGTGATACATATGAAAAAATGGTGTAAAGTAAAAAGAACTGCTTTCTTTTTTGTCCCTACAACAAAGAACTCAGTTTGAGTACTCTGTCATAAATAAAGAAAAGAAAAAAAAAGAAAGTAAAGGCAGTGAATTGGTGAACTGAATTGTACAGATAATTGAAGTGGTTGAGCAGATAACTGAAGTAATTAGAGCAACCTAAATTAAAATTATATGTGGTTTCTAAGGAGACAATGCTTAAAGCTACATGCTGTGAAATGTGAAATATACTTTGCAAAGAAGCATTTTTCCTTATATGACATCATTCTGGATGGAATTTTTCCATTTTATACGTTTTGTTTAAAAAATGTTTTATGTTTTTATGTTTTATATGACTAAAGGTGCCAACCATGATTATATCCCAATATGCAAAAATACGTCTTGATTCGAATTTAATTCACATTATGTTTCTAGATGACCTCCACCACCAACAATGTTATGCTAGAGGATGTTTAATTAGGTGAATATTTAACTATGTGTTATTTTTACTTTCTTCCTAACCTGTACTTCCTTTTAGTTTTCTGTAACTGTTTATTTTCTCTATTTCATTAACACTCACCTGACCACATCCACAGCACCAGCCCGTACTTTAGGGTCACTGCCCATGATGGAGACGCTAGCAGCAAAAGACCCATCAATGCTAAACACCACACACTCCATTCCCCGAGGCAGCACAGTCAGGAAAGCTTCTGCACTTGTCTGGTCTCCTCTGCAGGTCAAATCAGAGAAATAAAAGTGATAAAACATACATAGAAAAAAAACCCAAAAAGAGTAAATGAGAGAAATGGCCTTGAAAACACCAACTGAAGAGTTACTCTGCATTCACCCTGAACATTTTTTAGAAATGTGCTCATTTAAAGCAAATCCTACACAGACAGCATTAAATAAACAGCCTCCAGTTGGTAAATTATGACAGTGATGTTCCTAAAACAACCAACTTTTAATGACAGAAACAAAAATAATCTTGAAAAATAGGCACACAACTTACTTGACAACCATTTTAATAGGATAAACTCCCACAGGCATCTTTTTGCCATCAGGAATAATGTAGGACACTCTGCCATTGCTGTTGGTGACCTCAGTGTCAAAGTGCACCCAGCGCCCTGACTGAGGCTGTGTCATTAAATATATGTCCACCTACAGAAATAAAACATAAAAATACAGAAATATTAGATTGACTAAAACTATACACAAACCTCACGAGTGTTTCTGTCTGATGAGGTTGATGAACATTTGCTCTCATACCTTCTCTCCTGTCAGAGTGACCATGTCCAGAGGGCCGTACATAAAGCGACCAACCAGAGTTTGCGGCCCTTCCTCAGTCGCAATGACATCATTCACTCTGTGGTTAGAGGTGACATTCTGTAAAACAGAAACAGAGCTTAAACATTTATTTTTTTGCTTCCTTTATTCAGTGGAATATAAAATGAATCTTCTTGCAATTCAGGTTCCTTCCAAAAGAGGGTGTCACCGCTCCACGGAGTCTGTATTACTGCCACTCTCCACCAGTAAATTTCATTTTACAACTAGGAAAACAACTGAGACAGCCAGACAGGCAAGCACAAAGCAATCTGAATACTGACATTTAAATTCTTATAGTTATTTCTAACAGTAACACTAATTCCTCACACATTAGCCAGAGTCTGAGACACAATTACAGAGCTGACTATAAATAAACTGACAAAAGACAGGCTTGCGACAAAAGGAGGCTCTTCATTTTCCTTTTTTTCCCATTCCTTTCTCTTTCAGCAGTTTTATTTCACTTCACATATACATGTACACACACTGCTCTCGCTCTCTGTCTCTCTGTCTGTCTGTCTCTCTCTCTTAATTGTAGCTCATATATCCTCCTTTATTTCCTTGCTTACTGAATGCTCTTACTGAAATACAAAATATGCGTTAACAAAAATTCCCCACAGTTGTTGGTCCTTACCACTCACTCTTCCTGGCTCCACCCCCATTTAAAACCTGGTGCTTGACCCCACCCCTGCCTCCACAAGGACACAGATCATAAACCGCATCATGGCTGACCCTGTGCACAGACCCCAGCTTGATAATAAGCTGGGATGTGTGAAATAGGGGCAGTGGTTCAAGCGGTTAAGGATCTGGGTTTAAGCCCCAGCACTGCCAAGCTGCCACTGTTGGGCGCTTGAGCAAGGCCCTTAACCATCTCTGTACCAGGGGTGTTATATCATGGCTGACTCACATATTTGGGATATGTGAAGAAAGATTTTCACTGTGCTCTGATATATATGTATAAGTATATGTGACAAAAATAAAGGCTTCTGCTATTAAAATCATTATCTAAGAACTGAGACTGAGTTAAAAAGAATCTAAACAATATTAAAACAATGTATAAAGAATATATACTGTAGATTGTCAGCTTTCTTCTGTTCAATGTAAAGATATCGAAATACTGCCCAGTGTGCTGGCATTTACAGTTACCTTAATGATTCTAGATTTCTAGTTACCTTAATGGGAGAAATCTGAATAGTTGCTCCCACCAAAAGGGCAGCACTGAAAATATGGCAATCCAGAATCCAATCCAGAATCCAGGATTTATATAACTATACACAACTGCTCTGTTGCACAGCATGAGCAATCATTTGAAATGATACAGTGGCTGGATTTAAATCTTTTGAAGAAGGTAAATACTAGATTTCATCTTCCCTAGACTGTAGGTGCCACATGATAGTGTAGATCTAGTTACTCGCTGGAGATGGGTAGATGATCAAATCATAGTGAAACGGGGTCAATAAAAAAAATATAAGGCTTGAACATATAACTGTATTCCAAATAAACATTAGCAGGATATCTTCCTGATATTGAATAGAACTGAAGCAGCTAAATATATCAGAAGAAATTCAGTATACATGGGTGATAAGCTGAAAAAAAATCCTATTTTAAGACATCATTTCCTTAGACATATATTTATCTCAGCAGTTGACTCACTTCTGGGTTTAGTCAGAGAAATGTATGTTCCACTCACCCGAAGCTTAACATGTGTTCGTCTCCGTAGCCATTTCTCTCTGGGGCTAGAAGGAGAAAAGGAGGTGCAGTCTGAGCTGTCTGCCTCCTGAGTCTTCACACAGTCACAATGCATCACCTGTGAATCACACAAACACACATGAGCAACCAATGAGCTATGTGTTCTGTATTGCTCCATATTTAATACACTATAATATATAAATATCAGACCTGTTTTCTGACATCGATAAAATCCCTTAATACAAAAACATTCCAATAATAAAAAAAATCTAGTTGAAAATGCAAGTGTGCTGCCAGTTTTGCAGAATGATATGAATCTTTAAAAAGGATCGTTCCTGTTTACCTTCTCTCATGCTGTATTTAGATAATGCTTATTTGTATAATATAATACCAAAGAATGTCCTGCGACCATAAATTAGAAAATATCTTTAATAATACAATAAAACTAAGATGACTTTCTTTTATAATTGACTAAGATAGAAGTTAAAATCCCTCCCATTATTCATCATTCTTCTTTTATCTTGTCATAGATCCAGAGCCTACTGTATCACAGGAATACAAGATGCACTACAGTTTTACACCATAAATGGAAAGTCTTGTGTGGATGTGTGGAAGTGGGGCGTGTCCGATGGCTGCTTCGTGAATGGAGGGCTGAGTCGGAGCAGGTAACAGGTGGGGACTGAACAACTGCATGGTATTTTACTACAGACTGCTGTAAATTACTGTGTTGTGGGTAAAAATGAGAGAGGGACAGAGAGACCAGAGAGGAATGAGTGGTGTGTGTACAGGCATATGTGAAGTGAAGTAAAATTGCTGCAAAGAGAAGGAAGGGGGAAAAGAAAAAGGAAAATAAAGAGCTGCCTTTTGAGATGTCCCAAGCCTTGTCTTGTCTTCTCATTTACAGTCAGCTCTGAGACAGACTATCACAGAGCCATGTATGTATAATGCTGAAAAGTGAAAGTAAAGATAAAACTAATAAAACACCTTTTCAGTTGCTCTAAGCCTGACTTCTGCTTCCTCATAATTTGGGGAAATGTTACATCTTGCTCAAACAAGTTATCAAGTACAATCATGAAATATTACAATATAATATGGAGTTATATTTGGGCCATAATACAAAGAGGAATGATTTAAGATGTATTAGATGTATTACCTGTCTGAGCAGAAAGGCCACAACATCTGTAGATTCCCAGTAGGAGGCATGAAACAGGTGAGGGAGAGCCACAGTGGGGAATGCAGTCAATACATCAGGACAATAAAGAGCATAGTCCAGCCGTTTAGATCCCCACCAGCTACTGGAGACTGAAAGATAACACACAACACACATGCATATAAAATAAATTATTAACAGTAAATGTAGTTCATCTGCAGCTTAACCTTTAGAGTATGACTGAGAGAATAGCAGTTCAGAGTGGGTGTGGGTGAGTTTAGCTTGTATAACAGAGTCAGCCTACACACTCACTGTTGGCAGTGATACAGCTGAGCTTACTCTCCCAGCAGCCGGATGCTTGACTGTCTGTGCTGGTCAGACTTGCCCTGCGGCCTCTGCCAACCACCTGCTTCACTGTTCCCTCTGCGTCATTTACCCTCGGAGAGAACGAGAACACAGTTTCTTCATCCAGGAACACATCAGGGTGGCTATGGATGTCATCAGCTAGAAGGGGAGAAATGTGAAAAGGCAGCATGGTGAGCAATGTTTTGGTTAAAATGAATCAGTGCTCCACAACTGTAGATACAATTTAATGCTTTGCTGCTTATTCACAACACTCTGGCAAATCTTTCCAACAGGCTTGTATAATTAATAACTTCCTATCCGTTCTCTGTTTAATCTGAATTAGACTTCTCTCTCATTTTAATTGCAGATCAGATGTTTTGCATTGACGCAAATTGATGCCCGAGCGGAAAAAAAAAATCTAACAGTAAACAACCACTTAACCACTTTCTCTAAATAGAAACGATGACCTTATTCAATTGACCCGATTTCACAGGTATCCTCTCGTCCTACTTCTATTTCTGCGTGTTGGGAAAAATGATTTTAAAGCCTTCAACAAGCTGTCTAACGAAAGCACTTAGCTTTAACGCTTCACTGAATTTTCTGAATTAATGTGTCCCTTTACCTGCCTGCCTCTGCCACACAGTATTTTCAACACAGGGGCAAACTATTACATCGACTAGCTCTTCTCATGAGCAAGCCTGATCAGACAGAAGTGATGTAGAACGAAGGTTGCATGTGTAAATTCTAAGCAGGATAAATGTAACATTATGTTTTTGTTCTGGGATAGGCCCCAGCTGATCCCTGTGACCCGGGTATTCCCGGAATAAGCAGGTATGGATAATGAATGAATGAATGAATGTTCTTTTTCAGCCATAGTTCTGTCTCTCAAAAATAGAATATGTGGACAGATAAATGGCACTTAAATGTGTCTGTGATTACTAAATTCACACACACACACACACTTTAAATAACTATCCTATACATCAGCTTGAAACTGTCCAGATTCCAGACTCTCCAGTTTCCACATTTAGCCATTTTCATGCCACTCCCATCTGTCAACATATGCTAATTTACTTGCTGCTTGCTGCCAAGACTAAAAAAATTCCAGTAATATTAAGCACAGTAAAATTCTTCCGTCCATATATCCTTATTTAAGACTGTAAACCCTGAATCACAGAAACTGTAAGCTGAACCTGTACCCCAATGGATGTTGCTGGTAGCTACGATTAGTTTAGTCACTGAGCTCATCAGTTGGGACAGGTACGGTCAGAACAAAAGCTAATGAGGTCCCACTGCTGACATGAGGTGTAGGCTCCTTCTCCTGTATGTTACTGACTCTGCAAAATCAACTGCACCATTTTGCCTACTGCTTAGAGTTCTGATGAAAAAAATCACTGCTTTCTAAGCCCGAATTTTTCACGGATGATTTTTCTCAACACAGGAGATATCAGAGAGGTCATTAGAGAGTCTGGAGTCAGCAGAAGAATACAGATGCACTGGTGCACTCTTTATATGTCACAGGTTCCCAACCTTGGTCCTATCACCATGCACATTTTTTTTTGCCTTCCCTGCTCTAACACACTGTAACCCAGGAAGGGATGTTAATTAGCTGATTAGCTAGCAGGAAAACACAAAATTATACAAGACAGTTACTCCAGGACCAAGGATGGACTAATATTTAATATTCCTGAAAACAGAAAAATCAGTAAGACTAAGTCACTTTTCAGGCTTTGTATTAATATATGTCCCTGAAGTAATCAGATCATGAGATTAGTATATTGTACATAATATATATTAGTATATTCACTGTGTGCTCAATTGTCAGAAAGTGCCAAATTAAATCTCCATCCATGAAACTCCTGTCTGTTGGACATGTTCGTGTTGGACATGTTCATGCTACATTCTAATGACAATACAAGCACACTGACAGTTGAGAATATATTTGAGTTTATAGCCTGAGCATGTAGTCAAGTTCATTAGAGCTCAATATTCTGGTCAGTTTCTGTCTCTACATTAGAATTATCCAGTATCTAGCCCAAACAGAATCCAAATAGTGAT
>JAOTRN010000051.1:13844076-13857981 GCA_028566695.1 Bagroides melapterus
TAAAATCCTACTGAAAGGTTTGTACTGTATGTGTTAATAATACATTTGAACATAGTACTTGACCCAGACTAGCCTCCACCGAAGAAGTCATTTTTATCAATGATAAGCCATACAATATTAAGAATATTCTACTGTGAGATCTTTGGGGAAATTTTGAAACAATAGGGAAGGAAATTTCCTCTGTTCATCTCTTTTGTGTATGTACTGGGGAAAAAAAATTAGACTATTATATAAAGGCAGCAGAAGACAGAAGTTGTGTTGTAGTATAAATAGCTGAGTGAAAAGGACATTTTTAGCTGAAAATCTTTACAGCCTAAACTGATAGACTGTGAAGTACAAAGCTATTATGACAATCACAGAGAGACTTGAATACATAAGCAAACATTTGAATATATTTTTTTTATGCAATACATAAACATATCTATTATATTAATTCGTTTTCAACAAGGGCGTATCTTTATGATAAAAATATAGTATTCTAGTTATAGTAATGTTTTCCATTTTGAAAAAAAAAATACCTGCTGCTAAATGGATGCTGACTGCCAGAGGAATCAGTGGCACAAGAAATGTCATTGCTGCTTTTGCTTAGGCGCTTAATGGAGCTCAGGACACAGTTGTCCTCTCCCAGAAGTCCAGGTTTATCCTGTGTGATATGGATGTTTAAAAAAGAGAAAGATTAACAGAGTCATTATTACAAAAAAATGCAAAATATTCCTGCAGTATGCATATAATGTAAGGTATCGGAGAGAACTGGAGTACAGTGATTAATAGACCTGAAGGTGCAAAAACACTGCTTAAAGACTAAAAGGGAAGGTATACTGTACTCAAGCTGAAACAAAACACCAAACTGAATCAATAGCTAGATGAGAGGAAAGTGAAAGGAGTGATTTTAGCTTTAGGTACTGACCCTTACGCTTTCCAAACTGTTGTGTATCGCTCTATGTCTTGGCTTGTCATGTTGAGGACTGTTGCTGAAACACAGTGCATCAAAACATAGCACACCACCCACACAGTCACCCAACAGACACACCTGAAAAAACAGAATACATAAACACAATGTCAGAACTTAAAAACACCCCATTGCATCCAGGACTCATTGGCTTTCATTGGCTACTGTTCAATATGACTCATAATAAATCAGCTACAAAACATCTGTTTATGGACATGCTCGTATATTCGATTAAACCATAAGGCCAGTATTGTTTACAATGGCAGGAATGTTAGAGTCTCTACCTGTGCGTCAATGTTAAAAAATGTATTTAAACCCACTCACATCCCTCAATTTAGCTCATATAAACAGACATATACTTTCAAGCCAAAATGCAATCATTCTTTGCCTAAATAAATCAATAACTCCAAGCCTAATCATAGATGTGCATAGTTTTTAAAATATTGGGGAGATCAGGTGTGTTAAACATGCTGCTTCTCAATGTCCTGGTCTACACTCAAGCTGACTCACAAGCTCACAAGTGTGTATTATTGTATTATCATGACACCTTAGGAGGCGGGAGGAGTAGAGAGACGCTTTCTCTATTGTATGGAATGACTCACCACAACTGACTCATGCCCCAGGTATGATACCTGTTACTGCTCTGGAAGAAGTTGATCTTCAAAAGAAAATTCCACCTATTGTTTTGAATGATATTGCACTGTTCATTCAACTTGACATGATATGATGCATATTTAGACATAGGAACCAGGTTTCCAAAGCTTTTAAAGCCTCTAAACTTTACCATAACATGCCAGTGGGATACCCAAATGAGAGGTACAGTCCACGTATACCTCAAAAAACAGGGTAACGCTTTATATTACTCAAATTATTGAAGCCATTACATGAACAAGTCTCAAAAACATAATATGGCATATGTAACACTTGAAATAAGTGAATTTTCTATATAATAAACCAAATAAATAATATAATCAACAGCTGGACTAACCCATGTCAGTGGTTAGTCAGTGACAACTTGTCATTGCTGAATGAAAGTCATTAATGACTCATTTTGTGCTCATTCACCATATACTGGCTATTCATGAATTAAATAAAAACTATTCAGTTTTATTTAGTATTCAGTATTAGTAATACTGTATATAATAGTATTCAGTGCTATTTGTGTTAGTAAAAAGCATCCAAACAAAACAGGTTTCACAGATTTAACCCCATTTTAGCATTATTAACATTAGAAATATAAACCAACGTTGCATTTGTAACTTCTGTAGAAGTTTAGATACCAAATTATACAAATAATATGTAAAAAAAAAAATAAATAATAATAATTGTAGACATCACATAGGAATATATCGGTGTAAAGAAACCAAAAGTCTGTAAGTTTTTTCATCAAACCACTCTGCATTACATTTCGATCTATGTATATGTATATTGCTAAAAGATCTGTGCACTTCCACTTCAAAGCTGTTCCAAAACCATTCTCTTAAAACTGAAAACAAAAGATTTCTACAAGAAAAAAGAAAACCACTCTCAGATCAGAAAGTGACTTATAAGCCATCCCAGTCTTAATTTTATAGTCTTTTTAACCAAAGCTACATTATGAGGTAACAAATGAACAACCTGACCAGTGAAGCCTTGTCCATCAGGAGACTGTAAGAAGTTGCGGTAGACCTCATTGGCTCCGGAGATGACACTTGCCACAGAGTCCTTGTAGTGTGGTGATGCAACAGCAAGAAGGGGGAGTGCTGCTAGTGGAAGGTGGTCTACACTGCTCGACACACAGCTCTTATCGTAGCTATAAGGGTTCAGACTGCAACCGACACAGAGCAAATGAAGCCATGTTAAAAAAGGAGCAAAACAAAGCAAATTGGTCCAACTGCAACCCTGAGACATAGTACCAGCCTTGAACTCGCACAGTCTAAAATTGTTTAATCTTTTCTCTTTTCAGACCTAATCAGGCAAGGAAGTAAACAAAGCACTTCATCAGTAGCAACATCATCTGCAGCCTCTCACTCATCTCTTCTGGACAGAAAACTGAAAATTTGTTTTCCCCTAAATCCTTTTTCCACCCTTCTGATAATACATAGCCATACTCCATATTCATATCCTCTTAGAGGGATTACACTTACACAAAATTCATCCCCATTATGTATAAATATACTGTATAATACAAAATCAGAATATGCATAGGTTAGTATATGTTTCCCTCGCTTCTATACCTAAATATGCACCCCATTCTCCATGGGTTTGAAGTTTGGACTTGACTTGACATTTCCAACACCTTGATTTTTTTTTCCTAGTCACCTTTTCATAAGAGACATAGCTGAGCAGTCTGTTTCTGAGTGTGCTACCAGGAACACAAACATTTACTGTGTTTACAAAGGCCTATAGGAATGAATTTGCTTGGATATCTTGAAGTCTTTAAGTCCACTCTCAGATTGATGAGCAGGAAAAATTGCTTCTCTGAGGTCATGTCTATTATTCTGTAATCTTTACATAATGTATTCAGACTTCCTGATGATCAACTAATCTTAGATTTTGTATTTTCTTTTTCCCATGACTGTATGTGAAAGATAAACAGTCATGGTTTCTCAGCTTGGTAAAAGACAGAGATGAAAATAAAAACAATGATGTACAAAGCAGGGTCAAACCAATAACCCTGCAAATGAGTGTATTAAACTTATCAGTCAAGCGATTAGGGGCATGATAAAGCTTTTCAACATTGCAAATAAAATATTGCTTATGCTCTCATCTTCATAAAAGGAGGAGATACAAAGACTATGTATAAATATTTGAGATTGTAAGATTACTAAGGGGTCACTTTTTATGTACAACAGAAACACTCGTCAATTAACTGAACCTGCCACTGTTGTATTTGTAGGTTTCATGATAACAGAGTCATGTTTCAGATATGTCAAGACCACTAAGGTTAACGAAATCACCCTTATCTGTATATTGTATACTTTACAGCCACAGCTGTAGGATTAATTCCTTTCCAGGGTGAACTTTGAACCCGTACACCTTAATAAAGACAGCAAACTCAGCATATACACTATTCATATTTTCTGGCCTGGATATTGGTGTCACATGCTTCAAAACCCATTGCAACTTTGTAGAAATGTACTTCACCACTATTTTTCTTTTCATTTATCCTTTGAATTATTTTACATTTGTTCCTGATTCTAATCTAAAAAAAAAAAATCAAAATTTGTCCAGAAACACTACAGTTTAATATTTCGGAAAATTCAATCAGATCACATGTCCCACTTGGTGTCTCATCTTTAGAGAGTAAAACATTAAACTTGGGCTGGTTCTGTAGATCAATATTTTTTCCTCTCTTGATGTATTGCTTGTCCTAGTGTGCGTGAAGTGTCTTGTCTAATCACTCCCTCATTCTCTCTATCCTTCAGGTATATTTCCTTCTCTTCTAAACACAGATGGTGCTTTAAGTCCCTGTCTATGCTCCCAGCAGGCAGCTCACCCCACAGAGAGCATGACCTGAGCTGTGTGACTCTGTGTCCAAGCTTGCTCCTGTCATGTTTACATGAGATGTCCTGGCACGGCCATAGCCATTACCATAACAAAGCCAGTAAACAGATGAATTATACTACTAATTATGCTATATTACACAATCTATACAAACAAGAGGTTCCATCCTAGTCCAAGTTTCCAAGTCCCTCCTAAGATTCAATTTACTTTTCAGATTGTATCATTAATTATGCAAGCTTGCTGGTGCTGTCACTCTGGCACCCTTAAATGATGTTAATAGGCAGGGGAATTAGCAGTGGACCTGACTTTAGCTTAATTGTCAGTTATCTTGTGTAATAAAGAATGTCCTTCTCTTATTGTTTTTTTTCTGAAGGACATCACTATCCAATGGCCATAGCATTTTAATCTATAAAAGGTAGCATGAGTGGAAAGCAATATCAGAACCATGAAAGTGAGAACATGCCTTAATGCAATTGGGTTTCTTTTACTTTCTCTGTCCGTCTCTCTCACTCTCATGCTCAGCTTCTTATGACTCATATGTAGAAATGTGGATGCAATACATATTTTGCTTTTAAAGACAAATACTTCAAAGCCTTACTTCAGAGATGCAGTCTGCCAGGTCTCAAAATACTCAAGTGAGGAGACGTTTTATCAGTTACACCTTTTCATGATCAAAAACCCACTGAAGTAAACCCACAGTGAAGAGAGAGATGACAGATAAAGAATGTCTCGATCGAAGCCAAGCAGAGCGGATCCAAGCTGAGCCGAGTGACACACAAGCAGTATAGCATGTCTTATTTTTCTTTAAGCTTTGACGAGTAGTGTTGACAAGAGATCATTTAAAAATAAATAAATTAATACTACTACTACTACTACTACTAATAATAATAATAATTGAACAACCGTTCTTCACTCTTCAAAGTCTGCCTCTTGTGGTCTTGCTTCCCTTCATAACCCACCAAGGTGGCACACTGTGCTGTATTTATATTGTTGCTGTTTATTGTTAATAAGACTTCGTCCCACTGCTAAGGCTGCGAGTAAATTTGTAACAGGTAATAATAATCCTCAAATTATATCCTATTTATTTTGCAGCCTTGAAAAATTCACTGAGAAATAATGAATACCAAGTTCCTGTTTAAAGATATCATTCTTATCCAAACTGTTCATTTTACACTGGAATTCAAAGTATAAAATCAAAAAAATAAATAACTCTAGATGTGTTGCACATGATCATGTAAAGATGTACATCAATTAAGATGATTTTTATAATAAATTGAGAAAGCAATAGGCATAGAATAAACTTCACTTTTTCCTACACATTGATTTAGGTTAAGTTCAGGGTCAGAGCTCACAAGCCAGATTTTAGCACAGCCGTTTAAATAAAAATGGTCTGCTTTGAGTGAAAGATGGGCATGATTAGCATGAAAGATGAGGTCATATCTTGCTCTAGAAAGCTTGTGTTTGATTCAAAGCTGAAAATCTGCACACAGATTTTCACAAGGGTCTTGTTTTAAGAGGCCAGAAAAGTGTACAATTTCTTTTCAGATATCAGATTCTCTGTGAGGCACTGATGAAGCATCTGATTAGGGAGCAGTAGTTATTCAAAAAAGAAAAAAGAAAGAAAAACCTAATCTAACTGGTAAAGCTTCATTCCTGCTAAAGGTTTGAGTTGATATACTCTTCAAGTTTGACTGCGAGCTACAAAGTAAATTTGAATTCTATTCATCCCTTTACAATACCTAACAATTTCCAATACATTTCCCAGATCAGACATCCACTTCCCTGCCACTACACCCCGTCCTTCCACTTCCACAGAGATTACAGTTTAAAACACTGCAGTAACCAGAATACATCCTATTAAAAAAAATGAGAACGTTACTCTGAGGAGAAATTACTATGCATAAGACATTACTGCTGAAATGACTTAACTGTAAGTGAATTGAACATATTTTGGCAGGGTCCTAAACTCTTTAAACTACCATATTAATCAGTATGTTACTACACCAGCGTTTCATTACTTCATTAACTCAGACCTGCCATTAATCTTGCAGTATACAGTTTGGATACAGTTAAATTGTTTCTGGATATTTATTGACTTGGCAACTAATCCTACAAAAGGTTTTAGAATAGCATTATTTTACAAGCGAGTGTAAAATTTCTTACATTCAGATATACTTAATTATTCTATTTATCTGTTCATTTATCTAGGCGTGCTAATGCTGTCTATTCTCTTCCTACAAGCATTCTTCGGCAGGCTGATAGATTTCAGAAGAATATTAAATACTAAATCAGAATCCATCCCCACTGGAGTTGTTTTGGCTTATAATGGCATGCAGATTGACTGTGCGCAAACAGATCCACCTATTCATGCTTTGATTAAAATACAGCACAATGAATTTCATTAATGTGTACATGGAGGTGTTGTATAAATGAAGGATTTGACAACTCATTTCAAGAATGAATGCTTTTTTTTTTATTCTGTGAATATTTGACGTCTGGATGCTGGATGGCAGGCAAGCAGAAACTCCATAAGCCCATGAAGCTCATATCATTGCATATTTATTATTCTCCCTCCCTCTGTTTATAGAGCAACTGATGCCAATACACCAGAAGCCAACCCTAAACCCAGTGAGAAAAGAAAATATTTGACACTAGACTCCGCACCACACAGGCGATTCAGTACTAGCCACTTGATATCATAAAAATAAAAATAGTGCATTTTGTATCTCAGAAGTCAACTGCTCAATTCCTGCTCTGACAAAAACAATTTCAGGGCTTTGGGAGAATATATTACTGGTGCAATTCCCCTTAATGCATATTATGATTACTTGCCTGCTTTGAGCTGTTTCCTCTGCTGTTTACTTATTATAGACCTTAGAAAACAACAGCAGTCAAGACGGATTATAACAGTGTCTATAATGAGCTCACTAAGCATGTCACAGCACATTTTCTCAGTGTCTCTTTTTCCCAGACACACACATACACCCAAAACTGTGGGTAAAATATTACTCAGAAATTGTCTTCTGAGCATTACTGTGTTAAAATGAGCTAAAAGAAAAAAAAACAGACGTGACTGTTTAAATTTACATTCTGCACGAGATGCAGACTAAAAAGGTTGCAGTGCTCTACTTACTATGCAATAATACACACATCGTTAGATTGTGCGGTAACACAGACGCGAAATAAGGAGCCTAGAAAATTACCTTTCCTAATCCTGCTACATGAATCCCTTTTTGGTCCTCAAATGCAATTCTCTGAAGTCATGCAATAATCTTCACTTGCATACAATAAATCTGCTCTTCTAACACCAGATTTCTTAGGAAAGAATTGAAAATACAGTTAAATTGAACAAGATGAAGCAACCGAACTGATGGAGTTGTGACTCAGTGGTTAGTGATTTAGAGTGCAGCTCAGAAGCGTACATGAATTTTGAATTCTGGTAACACCAAGCTGCCACAGCTGGGGCTATGACCAAGGCCATTAAATCTCACCTGCACAGTTCTGTCGCTCAGATACTTTGGATAAAAGTGTCTGCCAAATGAAAAAATGTAAATTTATCTGCATGGTTTCACGACACTAAATAACTTAACTTCTCTAAGATGAAAACTTATTTAATAAGCCAATCTCAGTGACTCACTTGGAAACCAGGGAAAAGGCCTCTGCACATACTGCAGGACAGGGCACCAGCTTGATTAGTATCTGGTGTGTGGCAGCTACAAAGTGTGCTTGTGCTACCTTCTCCAGCACTGAGGAAAAAGTGGCCACATCTGCCGCCTTTGCCTGCAGGTCACCACTGGCTGGGTCTAGAATGTTCCCTCCATGTACCACCAATATTAGTACCTGAGTCTTACACTTTGCCTGGAATAAAAGGAGGAAAACAGATAAGCAGATAAGCTTAAATTAACAAAGGTGTTAAAGACAGAGCTTCAAAGGTGTCAGGTTGACTGTCAGATCGAACTGAAATATCTTACCCTACTGTCCTCCAGGCCTTCGATGCCACTTTGCAGGATACAACTGGGCTTACCAATATGGTACAAGCTCTCTAAATGACAAGCCAGAGAGAAAAATAGACAGAAAATGATTCAAGAGAAATTAGAGAGGTCTCTTCATACAGACAATACAAGAAATAATAAATAAATACTTTAAATATAATAATAAAAAAAGCTATTATTATTATCCATCCATTCTCTACACTGCTTATTCTGCTGGATCACAGGGAACTTGGAACCTATCCCAGCAGACTCGGGACAGAGGGCAGGTTATACCAGATTCCAGGGGAGTCTCAAGGCACAGAGAGATCATGCAAACTCCAGAGACAATGGTGTGAAGCAAACATGCTAACCACTAAGCCATCATGCCCTGTATTATTATTATTATTATTATTATTATTATTATTATTATTATTATTATCATCATCACCATTATCAAACTCAAAGACACAAAGTACAAAAACAGCAAACAAGTAATAAATAACAAATATATACTCCTCACATACAAACATCATAAACAACAACAGAATGAAAATAAGAGCAGTCACATAAAGGTCCATTACAAAGTCAGAAATCAGAAAGAGCTACTGGATAAAAGAAAAAAAAAAACTCCTTAGCTACTCATGACAGACTACTAACATTTAAAACAGATATGGGTATTGAGCTGGGTGTTATAAAGAAAATGAGAGAGGAGACTTCAGGGAGGATTCCAGCACCAGTCACCCATGAAAGTCTAAACCTGTGGATCACAGGTGAAGTGGGACTAGAAGATGCTAGAACCAGGATTTAATATTAAATATGATAAAGGATGCACAACATAAAGAGTGTAATCTAAAGATTCAGTAGTACGAGAGAATTACATACAGTATATATTAAAGTATGGTAGGAACTGGACAGCTTATCAAAGATAAACAAATGGTTGTAAACAGTTTCAGACAGTATAAATATGTAGATATTAAAGGTTTGGCACTATTTAGAAACAAGTAAGGTAATAGTTTGTTGAGATAATGTATGCATGTAAATAAACAGTGGTGTAAGAATGTGTTAGCTGTATTGTTGTTACAGGCTGTGTGTCATCCTCATAACAGTGAAAAGCAGTGTGACTGTCAATAATATGGCCATGCAGTCCAGAGCCATGAGCGACACCTCACCTAACAGAAACTGAAGAGGATTTATGTTTGTTGATGGTAATAAAATGATGAAATGAGGTAAAGGTTTAACCCCGGAGAGGGATAACCCTATGATGCCAGCAGCTTAGAGGTGTGCTGTGGTATGTGTTAAATGCAGTATTCAGATCAGAAAGCAGGAGATTATTAAGGGTCCTTGAATCCACACACAGGAGAAGGTCAATAACATCCCTCACGAGGGCGGTGTCTGTGCTATCAGAATTCAGATTGGAATGGCTCATATAAATTGTTAGAGACTAGATGTCCTTGGTGTAGTGTTTAGCATTTCAGAATTGGGGTGACAGCAGCTATTTTTAGATCTTCTACCACACTTATCTGCAATTTTCTGAGGAGTGATGTAACATCAGGGTGGAACTGATAACATTTATTGCTTGTTTTAATTTTTATTCTCATCATAATATGGCTAAGTGGTGCTTCACTGTTAAACTATAAGACATTATGCTATTTTGTTTTGTCATTTAAAAAAATTCAATTGCAAAGGAGATTTCATTTTAACCAAAGAATAAAACAGTTTCTCCAAGACCTTGGTGCAACATAAAACAAGACTTTGCTAAATACTTAAATTAAGTTGTCCTAGCAACATAAAGTGCATCAGGTGCAGCCTAGTGCAAACAATGAGAGACAAAAGACAGTGCAACTAGACAGTACAAAACTACAAAACAATATTCAATTCAATTCAATTTTACTTGTATAGCGCTTTTTACAATGGTCATTGTCACAAAGCAGCTGTACACAATCAAAGACAATAATGGAAAGTGAGAGTAGTGATACAGGACACATATAATACAGGACAAATAAACAAAATAACGCAGACCAGCGTGCATTCTGTATATTATACAGTACATTGTGCAAAAATATAAAATTATGAACAAAGAGGGTTACAGTAAACATATACTATACACTTGTGTAATAGCAGCAGTTGGATGAGGTTGAAATGTAGTGTGCGAAAGAGCAAAAAAGTGAGTGTGCAAGACAGCATGTGCAAAAACATATGTGTGGTGCTGCAGACGTATAGATGTATACTGAACGAGTGTTTGGTTGTGTTTTTGATTTGGTACAGTGAACAAGGTATGAACTGAAAATGAAGCATCAGTATGTGAGAGAGAAGAGAAAAGTATGTTAAATTACAGCTTCAAATAAAAACTTAAAAATAAATGATTAAAAAGCCTTAAATATAAAAAAATAACCTTGGTTCATAGTTGTGAAAGTTAGCTAAAAGTGCTGTACAGGGACACAAACACAGACTGCTCCTGCAGATTAGCTGCGGTGTTACAATGTTTAAAATTCTGCTACTTGCATATTCATGTGAATGAGCATTCATTATGAGTCATTCTGAGATTCATACACCTGCAGCACTGCTTCAAATTGTAATTACATACTGCACCTTATTTAGAAACAGCACAAAATCTCTTGGGCAAACAAACAGAAAATAGACATTAATCCATCTGTGCCATCAATTAACCAAAGCAATGCGACACTAGGATGCAAGTGTTATACTGTGGATGTCATGACAACCCATGTCTGACTGATAATATGAAAGCCAGGCGGAGATTGTGGGTGCCCTTTAAATAGGACATGCTTTTCTTTCCAAATCGACGGCTCTCTAAGGAGTGATTGTACCGGATGAAAGCCTCAAGCTCAAAAAAGCAGCCTTGCCTGCTGTGGAGGGTCTCGGTTGCAGGCGACCCAGCTGCACTCTTTCATTCATGACCCTAGGAATGGAGCTGTTTAGTTCTTAGCACTCCATACAATAAGCAAATGTCAGTCAGCCAAACTTAGAAGCACTTAAGACTGTCAAATGCCAGATGTCAAGCTGCTATTCGTTCCTTAACATACTGCATGTGTGTGTTTATTCACCTTAAGACTGAGTGATTTCAATATAAATCTAAATCCTTCTAAGTGTTTAGATCACCTGTTGAATGCTTGGTAGCCGCTGTACTAGTATCGACATATCATCCCACAAGAATCACTACAATTTGACTTTAATTAATCTGTAAATGTAATGAAAACCTTCTTTCTGTAACAAGCTATCAGAAACCAACAGAAAACAGAAAATATATAATAACAACACAGTATAATACAATTTTTCTTGACTCTTGAAGCAAAGAATCAAGTGTGAAGGATCACCATCATCCATCAAAAAATACCTAGCACATCCTTATAGAATTCAACATTACACTCAATTTAATAATCTCCGTACTATTAAAGCCTTTATTAATAAGAATGTCAATTGGAGAATTTGACTGTCCAGGTTAGACTCTCACCATTAGTGCACTAGGGCCACAAGTACACATACAGTAACACTACTGCATGCTTTGGCTTGTTATGATGCCTCAGTGAGTAACAATTTCACAGATAGTATATCTGTACCATCTGATGGCTAAAACATCAATAAGTCTTTTAAAATACACATTAAAATGCATTTCTAACAATCAACATTTATACATTATTTTTGTTTTGGTAAATTTCCTATCACATTGGCCAAAAAATATATTAGATAACATCCTCAAAGTTCTGAAGACTGTCATGCGACATAAGTTTTAAAATGACTTTTAACAAGCATTGACACCTGACTCCATCCATAAGTTTTAAAATGAACATCATCTTATTATATATTATTTTTGTGTAAATAACAATCGACCTTTTGCAAAGATTATTAGTCTTAGGCTATGTGTTCCTTTCACTAAGAACTATTAATCAACAGCTTCTGACCAATCAGAATCGCCCATTCAACAGCATTAGGGTTCAAATATAATTATACAGCAGCTAGTTCTAATCTACTAATTTGATTGGCTGAGCAGCGTTCCAAGAGTGCTTATATTTAGCATAAAAATGTTAGCAGACATGCCAAACAATACGGTTTGGCCTTAAAATATGAAAGCATGTCAAATGAAGATAAAAAGTTAGAAGCAAAGCCACTTTTACTGAAGCAACTTTAACAGGAATGTATAAATAAATGTAAGCTTGCTAGGAAACTAGCCAACAGACTTTAAATCTATTACCACTAACAGAGCACAGTACATTTGACTATACTGTGTCCGATATATCAGCTACTCAAAATTAATTTCTTGTTTAAAGTATAAGATAATGGCAATGACTGTATAACAGTAATATCACACCTGTAATCGTGTGTTATCGGGGTAGATGTGGTTTCTGCTACACTGAATCATGGCTGTGGCAATAATCAGTATAAGAACACTGTTGCTCATACAATATTGCTTATTTAAAAGACTGTCAGATTGTTGTTGACTATGTGCTTGTATTTAATTCAAACACATTGATTGTTCAAACATAACACATCTATGCACTGTTGAGGTTACATTTTGGAATATCTTTTTTGCTGCAGAAACTCTAATACAACCATGCTGCACAACCACAGAAACAAAAGCTTAGTGAAACAAATATGAAAATGAAGCAGCTACAGATACAGGTACAGATACAGATACAGATACAGATACAGGTACAGGTACAGACAGATGCAAAAAAGGCCAGAAGCATGAGAAATATTTGTGTAAACTACAGGAAGAGTGAGAGTGGGAAAGGGAGAGACAGAGAGAAAATGGGGGGATGAGTGATTGATGCAAATCCTTGGGTGTGTGCTGTGAACAGACATGCCTTAACATTCTCACTGCAGGGTTGATGACTTCAGGTCTGGGTTCATCTGGTTGCCAGCAAAGCGTCACCTATGCAGCTACTGTTTGTGTTAACAACACCTTCACGCTCTCATTATCTATAAACAAGGCTGCTTTCACTGTTCCACACAACAGAAAACTGTGCAAATAAAATTGATTCTACTTACTCTATCCACATCCCCAAACAAGGCTTATCATTTTTTCTTCATTCAAACACATAAAGGATTTTGTTTAGGTTCTCTGTATCTAAGTCCATTTGCTTTCCATTACATCACAGTGCACTCAGGAGTGGAAAAATGTCCTAATACTGTATAAAAGCTTCTTTCTGCACAAATATATAAATGACCAAATACAATGAGATAGCGAGTTGGAGGGAAAAAAGCTCCATCTAACACTTGTCTGCCTGAGTCGCTGTATTTTTGTCTCCTTTCCTTTGGCGGCATTGTGCATTAAAATGGTGAAAGAGGCAAAAGAAATTAGAAAAATGCAATTAAATGAGAATTAGCATGTCAAGGAGATCATGTCTCCTGCTTATGAGAAAAGAGACTTGATGGGAGCCGGTGTAGGTGAGAATACAAATGAGTTTGTGTGTGTGTGTGTGTGTGTGTGTGTGTGTTAAACCAACAGGGCCAAAAGCCAGTCAGTTACAGCCCTCAGATTAT
>JAOTRN010000051.1:13862526-13873034 GCA_028566695.1 Bagroides melapterus
AACAGTAAAGTTTGCATGATAAAAAGGCACAGAAAAAAACTTTGTACTGTCACTCATATCAGTAGTGTTTTCCAGGATTTCATGTCTATATTTCCTGGAAAAACAAAGACAGTGTGTAACTTCCTCACTGATTATTACTATATTAACACATAGACCTCACATTTCATAAGATGTAGTCTGACACACACACACACACACACACTGAATGGAATAGTTAGTCAGGTGAGGGCAGTCAGGATTGGACACCCAACAGATAATATTTCAGGATAACTAAGATAAA
This sequence comes from Bagroides melapterus, assembly GCA_028566695.1. Lineage (NCBI taxonomy): Eukaryota > Metazoa > Chordata > Actinopteri > Siluriformes > Bagridae > Bagroides > Bagroides melapterus. Next base: position 13,862,807 of record JAOTRN010000051.1, read on the forward strand.
ATATTTATACAATAAAATAATATTACAGTACCATGCCCAAATGTTCACTCTTTAAATTTTCCACATTTCAGGGTTTTGACACAGCATATTTGCTCAAGACAAATGCATCAAAAAGGATAGAGATATATCCCACAAGACCTCCATTTCAGCCAAACTTGTTTCTACCAAAGTACTGACCAAGACAGGTGAATAAAAATATCTGCTTTTTTCACAACATATATGTTCACAATAAAAATATATCCTGTACCATTAAAGGTTCAACATGTTACATGTATTGTTATGAAGTCTATTTCAAATTGAGATAGTTACAGTATCAAACATTAAAAAGTTCTTACAAATTAGTTCTCTAATTTTTAAGATTGGGGCCTTGAATAAAAGTGATCAGTTGAGATTTCTCTGTCAACCACCATAAAGGCTTTTAAGCATTTATCACATGACTATTGAAGAATAATTTTTTTTTTTACCTCAGTTGGCCACATGGAAGGCATTTGACACTAAGCAATAGAAATGTTTGGTCAGTAGTTTACACATATCTGCTTCTGGAGCTACTGTACAAATCTGCAGGTATTCTCACACAAATGCTTACATAAAAAAGCTTTTCTGAATGTTATATTATGCTGCTGTAATGCAGCAAGTAGCACCACTTCAAATCTCCAAGGTCCGCAGGTCTGAGTATGTTTTTGAGTATGACTTCCCTCCAATCTCCTACAAACATGCCTTTAGGTGGACTGGTGACTTGATTTGTAACTTGCCTTTAGTCGTGAATGAGTATGTGAATGTGTGTATACATTGTACCATGTGATGGGCTGGCATCCCATTAAGGTTTATCACTGCTTTATTTCCAATGTTCCCAGGATAGGCTCTGTATCCACCACAACTCTGACCAGAAACAGTTACTGAAGATACATTACCTAAATGTCTGTTATAACAAACAACCAGACTCCTGAATTTCATAAATATTTCCTACCAATACCTATCATATCATCTAGCCTGGAGATCTAGTCAGGATAGGAATACACAGCTGCAATAATTTGTACTACCCAAAACGTAGTCTTGTCAATCTCTCTGTTCTGTACATACATTCATCTCATTTATCAACACAACCCTCAAACACAGACGCTGACTCAGATTAGACAGCAGTGAAACACAAAAAGAGTGGAGTGTAACTATGTTCAGATGGAAGATTTCAAATATCTACAAGAACACAAACCTGACTGACATCTCAAATAATCCCAATATTAAAACAAAACCAGCAAACTGACTGTGTGTCTAAGAACAGTGAATGCACACAGAGAAAGACAGGCTTGAGAAATGAATTCTGGACATCAATGGAATAAAAGTGACACTAACCTTGAGCATCAAAAAACTCATCATCTGAGCTGTCCATAGACTCCTCGGTGATATGTTCATTTTGAAAGGTGGAAGCTATGCACTTAGGTAAATTTTCTGCAGAGAGATATATAAAAAAACAGTAAGAAAAATGAATAATTACTGTAGAATACACTAATCAGACAGGGCATAATCTAGTAATCTCCATAATAATAATAATAATAATAATAATAAGTATGTATAAATAGTATTATATTATATGTATATAGCTGAAACTCTAATTCCTGCATAGACCAAAAACATTAATGTTCTGAGTGGTAGCAGTGCAATGGAAACTTGTGGCACTTTATTTAACAGGTTTATACATAAATTATATTAATTCTATAAATTAATAAATGTAAGTGTGAATGTAAATCACTGATTTTTTTAAAGACGTGTGTGTGTGTGTGTGTGTGTGTGTGTGTGTGTGCGTGCGTGTGTGTGAGTCACTGTATCTGTATCTGTCCTTATGAAATACATGGATATAAATATTAATTTCATAATTAATCTTATAAGCCACAGTTTATAAGGACTTTTTAAGGAAATCAGATGGATATTTCTCAAAATGTTTATGAGTGAGATTTAGAATCGATTACATACTGTAAAATGTCATAAAATATTTTTTAAAACAGCATATATTTTCTTGATTAAAAAAAAAATAAAGCTCCAACAAACTGTGCTGTAAACATCTGTCTCCTATGAGTTACCTTACAGTGAAATATCAGAGAGAATCTTAAAACAACATCCATAGACTAGATTGTTTGTCTCATTGTGAATCAAATGTATGCAGATTTAATTAGGCAATGCCTGATTTGCATAAATACATGTCATTTTTTGGGGGGGAGTAGTGGAGGAAGGGAGGGGGTGGTTGTGTGTTTTGCCGTAAGTAGTTCACAATCAATTTAGTGCTGGAAGCAAAAACAATTCTCTGGAATATTCTCCAATCAAAGACGCAAGCATCAAATAAAAAGCACAGCTACAGTAGAGTTTCCCCAGCCTTAAGTTTGAACTTTATACACAGCAGCAGGATCAGCGTGAACTCAATGAACTGACAGAACAATCCACATAAAAATCATAGGTCAGAGTTTCAGTTAGAAAACACAGGACAAAAGCATGACTGACATTGAGAATCATATCATTAACCAGGTGAATGAAATGCAAGAAACATCCTCCTCTCTCCCTGTCTGCTGCATTTTAAAAGATTCTACACTGCAATGTTAAATGGCACATTTGGTACACATTTGTTATATTACCCACACACTACATTAGTTAGTGGTAAGATATAAGAGGAAATGAGGAAAGCGCTGATAAGAAAATCTAATGGCTACTTGCAGTTTATACTTTTATAGATAAACCTTTGTACAAATGCAGCATATCAGCTGAGTAACTATGTGCATTAGTAGCATAGACAAAACTCATGAGGTGTTCTTAAAAAAAATCATTACATCACTCTCTAGCCTACTTAATACTAAATTCTATAACAGCAGCATGTCCTTTCATTTTATTTATTTTATTATGTCATCTTTTATACCCTGTAAATGCAACAGAGTGTTTTCTGCCTCAGTCATGCATAATCATAGCTCTGGGGTGGCCAGGGGTGGCCTCCCTAGACATTACCTGTAACAGTAGCATCAGTAAGAGTACTTAACACTGTCATATGGTGTGAAACTGAATGATTTGATAAGCTAGTTTGAATAACAACCTGACTACAACATCTAGAGGAAATCTTAATCTCTGGGAAATTCACTTTATTGTCTAATAGTGAAAAGTGTCAGTGCTGTGTCTTAACAAAGACTTTTAGCAATGCACAAAAACAAGCTATTATCTGCTCCCACTGACCACAAAAAACATGCAGGTGAGCAAACATTGCAAACAATATTTATTTGGAGGAATAATATTGAATTTCTTCGGTTTGTTTTTAGCTGCTGTTAGCTAATGATATTGAATTGTACCTACTCAGAGCACACACAGACAAAGCTAGCCACATTATGTCATTTTCTACAGCTGCCAATTAGTATTTTGGCCCACCATAGATTGCCAAGCCAGTAATGTATTTGGGTCTGTCATGGCCACCTTCATGTAAAAGATCTGGCTTCACATATTTAGTCATTAAATATGTGAAACCATTTTGAATAAAATTTACATAGTGCTCTGTTGTGAGTGCATTGTGCCAAACATCCTTCATGGCAGTTTCTTCAGTGTAATGCAACACATGCAATTCCCACTCTGCACAGCCAAACAGGAGCAATTCCAACTTCACTATACTGTCAGATGACATGGCAAGTGTGAAGCTCCCCATTTAAACGGCACGTGCGCGCATAAATTTGTAGCAGTGGGCAGCTGGCATTTGTTGCTGCAACTCTGAAAGATATCCGATCACAAGATAACCGGGACAAGTAAAATTTGCACCGTCATAAATAGGAAGAGAAGGTTAAACAAAAGCGAGAAAACTGTATGGAAAAACACACAGCCCTATAAGTTTGTGGATGCACGACTTTAGTTTTTTTTTGTAAATTAATGAATACCCTGAAACAAGTGAGATAAATAAATAAATGCATGTAAAAAAAAATTTTTTTTTTTGGGTGCACGGACCGCGCGCGCATTCCTTCAGTAACTCGGTAACATTCGCTCTTTCAGTCAGCCTTTAGAAATGCCAGCACTGACACTTTCTTCAAGAAAGCAGACTGTCAGTCAGTCACTCACCGTTGCCTTTCGCCTGATTAGCCATTCCGTGATTTTTCCCCCGCCGTCAGTGTCAGTTAGTTTGGACGTGAGCACCTCTCAGTGCAGCGGGCAGGCAGCTTCAGGTTGAGTGTTGTTCTGTCTGTAAGGAACGAGAGTCATGAAGGGTTAAATCGTAGTTTCTGTTGAAACACACACACACACACGTTTCAGTAGGCCTACGTGTTCAGACTTCACATAGACCCTCCCAGTGTGTGTACAGCGCCTGATATTTGCTTCAGCGAGCGTCTTGTCTTACTAATTTCCGTTCACTGTAACGCCTCAGTAATTGACATTGTGTCATATGAAAACATAAGATAAGTTCTCTTACTGTGAAATAACTTTGATATAATGATATAATTCGTAATAAAATTCCTATAGTGTTGGGAAACTTAAATGTGTAAAAATTACGACGTATTTCAAAAGAATGTAACCCACATGATCCAAATACCGAAATTTTTCCGATTGCACCATTTAATAAAACTACTTACGAAATGTGGACATCAAATGTAATGTACACCTTACCTTTCAATCTGAGCTCACCTGTGTTCACACGGTGTGATTAAACTGGTTACACTGGTGGCATTAAATAGGCTTAGCTTCCTGTTTACTACACTGCCAGGTAAAACTGCATTGAATTGTATTGTATGACAGGTATGACAACTGAATCTATTAAAACATACAATCTAAGATCTGCAGGAATTATCCCTTTGGGTGAAATAGAAGCTAACATATAATTATGTCTATGGTAATAGAAGGACAGGGCATAGCTAGAAAGTCATCTAAGCAAGTCATAGCTTCAAATAATACAAGGCATTAAATCAATGTCTGAGTTATGTTAGACATGTTCCAAGTTTGATTTGCTTCAGGTTTTCAAGTTCAGACTAAACTTAGGTTATTTAAAAAAAATAAAAAATAAAATAAAAGTGATTTTCACCTCAACATTCACTTTTAGAAAAGCAGTCAGATTTGCCTATTATGACTTGTATGACAGTCCATATAATCTCAGAGAAACAAGTTGCAATGTAATTTGTTTTAAAGGCACACAGATTCATTATTTCTAATAGGTGTTTTATTTTTTTCAGCTAATTGCTGCATTGCCATCTTGTGATAAATGAATAAAAGCCATATGCTTATAATAGTTTCCTAAGACTGCAGGCTCTTTACTGATTTATACTTGAATAAATTGAATATGAATAGCTGTACTACTAAAAAGTTCTCAACTGGTTGTGGTCCAATCTGTCAATTAAATATAGTCGGATTGATAAATCAAATATAGTCTGTTGGGTTAATAATGGATGGACAATTGCTAGGCCAAGCTGAACTAATTTTAATGCAATTGCTTGCAACATTTGCAGCAACAGCTAGCATATAATCATATAATCATGCACTGCCATTAAATCATATTACAACATGACAGCTCTCAAGCAATCAACATATCAAATCTTTTTTAATGAAAAATTTATACTGTGTATTCAATAAAACCATTAATATGAAATCAGTAGTGTTGTTCAGAAATCAAATTACAAATAACTCAATGTCTTTCCCAATTAATTTCAATTTGAGGCAACAGTGCTTCTGAAATATATTTCATAACCACTGTTTTATATAGATAGTCCCTTGCAATAAATAAGTGCATTTGAACCCATGACTGTGTCCATAAGAAATCTATATAAATATAAATACATACCAAAGGCCACATGGTACATCAGCAATCAAATTCATTCTGTAAACAAGTATCTCTAAATGAGTACTGTTAGGAGCAATGATGTGAGAGCAATGATGTGAGCTTTCCTCTTGCAATCTCAGTAAACAGGCCACGCTACATTAGCACACTCCTTTAGAGACTGAGACTATTAGTATCAAAGAGAAAGTCCAAGAAAAAAAACACTTCTTGATGCGATCAATATAGCTTCATATTAACTAGCTACCAAGAATATCATATTCGATTACACTGCCATGTTTCAGTCTAAGGTGAAGAAAGCATACTTTTTCATTCATTCATTCATTTATTTATTCATCTGTTTGCTTGTTTAAATTAGTAATGAAAGAAAGCATTTTAATTCATTTAAATATTAATGTGGTGTGTCACTTGAATTTGAAATGTTTAATCAATTGTCATTAAATAAAAATAAACTTAATAATAGACAATGCTTTATTCCAAAAAAAGACAATAATATTTCACTCTGGTAAAATGGTTTATTTCATTTATATATGGGGCATTATTTTGTGTGCAAATAAATATATTCAAAACTTCAAAAACAAAAAAGAAGTCATTTGGAGTAACTTTGCTGCCCAAATAGCACCAGTAAGGAAGCCTCTGTATAAAACATTCTCACATTTTATAAAGAACATTATATGTTTATAAACACATACAATACAATAACGGCTCATTTTTTTTCAATTGCTTTATCTTTCACACATGATAAGCAAAATTCATTCATTCATTGTCCATACCTGCTTATTCCGGGAATACCCGGGTCACAGGGATCAGCTGGGGCTGGGGCTAAGGCAGGGTACACCCTGGACAGGTCGCCAGGCTATTGCAGGGCCACATTCACACTCACATTCACTCCTGTGGGCAAGTTAGAGATGCTAATCAACATACAATGCATGTCTTTGGACCAGGGAAACCAGAGTACCCAGAGGAAACCCCTGAGAACATGCAAACTCCACACACACATATGGAGGGGGCGGGAGGTGTGAGGCAAACGTGCTAACCACCAAGCCATCGTGCCCCCCATGTGAGCAAAATTGCATGACATTAAAACATCTAGTGTCAATGGAAGCAGGAACAGGGGACAAAAACTGGAATCCAGTGTATACAAATAAACATTGAAAATAATGTTTAAAAAAAAAAAAAAAAACAACTTTGTGTTCCTGAGATCAACTGCCTAAAGCACTAATAAAAAATGGACCCATAATAAAAAGGTATATTTTACAAATGGTCCTATTGGTCACATTGCTGTGACACAGATGGAGCAGGAGACCGAACTGGTTGGAGAAACTCAGAGGTAAAGATGGCTTCTGCGTACTCTTCACAAACATCTTGGAACTCTCCTGCCACGTCAGCCAAGGCCTCCATCATCAGTTCCTCAGCCAAACTGAGAGAGAATAGACAGAACAAAATAAACACTAGCTCTCATCTCTGTTTACATTAGGCTTCTTCAGGTTTGTTCAGGTATTTTATTCCACGTCAGGACTTTTTCTTCACCAGTCAATATTATCAGTTAATCCAAATGCTGAAACCTGCCGTGTTTCTTCCAGCTGACAGTCTTAAGACTTCTCACTTCACTGCATTCAATGGGGGCAGTGTAGAGAAGCAGAACAGTACTGTCATAAGACATTCAGTGTTCATGTGAGTCTCTTTAATCACATAGTGCATTGGGAGACTGAAGAAAGCCTGTGTCCTGATACAATAGTATGTCTTTCACGTGAATACAACTAAGAATCTTTTCAATACCTTACATTTTGACTCCATGTGGATGGTTTGGGTTTTTTTTTTTTCCATTTTACTTTATAAAAACAGACTTCTTCCATCCTCTAAATGAATTTCCAGTACTGTGAATGGTGAATCATCCTGAGACTAGGCAACTACTACATTAATTCATTTCTGCTGCAGCAAGCTGGAGACTAATTGGGGTGGTGGAAATAGTATGAGGCAGACCTTAAAATCTGGCTAAATTTACTTTCTTAGTGTGAAAATATTTCAGACTAGAATAAGCTTAATCTATAGTAAACTGCACAAACGCAAAGTCAGTGCAGAATAAAGTCACTTTGCTTTAATGAAACACATCACTTTTGTGGTTAAGTGTAGTGCTACGGTGCAAGCAGGCAGGTGTGGGATTAATAAAAGGGCAGGTCTGTTTTGCACTTGCCTGCCTGCATTGTGGCACAGAGAATTCGTTCTGTGATAGGGAGCTATGGCTTGTACGTCACTATTTAATCCCTCTCAGCTCTTTTATAGCCTGACCCTGGCACATACCACCTAAGAGGCCGATTCAGACTAGCTTTTAGATGCCACTGAGGCCAGAGCTGAACATAGCAGGAAACAATTCCCAGATATTGCTGCAGACACGGCATCATTTAGTAAAGGAATGCTACTTATTGAGATGTTGTATAAGAACTGCTCTGCTGATCAGCATCTGCACTGCACACTCCCAGAATTAACATTAATATTTCAGTTGAGCTGCCTGGGTATCGACAAAATGCATTTTAAGAACTGTTATTTCATTAAATAGCAAAATATGTTATACATTATTATTTTGTGCTTTTGTTGAGAGTAGTTTAAATTGCAGATAAAAATTAGTTTATTTCACTACAGTAATCAATTAGCCAAAAAACAGTATAATGTCCTGAATCGGTTTGCTTTATCTATGGAAAAGATGACTCGTCGAGTACTTTTTTGTAATTACTAATACACATTATCAGCCTCAACTACAGTGGAGTGGTAATGGTCTAAGCACATTTGTGTTCATTTTATTCATGCAGTTTGGGAGTGAGTGTTAAACCGAGAGTGTGTTGCAATCCAGGGCTCTCTGGTGATCTTACGCATTGCACCAACTTAAAAAATTCTGTTTACAATGCTAATGATGTAGTGGGTGTGCTTGATCATAAACCTCAACAGCCTGAATACAGTGAGGTTAGTATTAATAAATAAAATGCCATAATGTTTCAGGCTCTTTTTTGGCCTTCAGGCTATAAATAAAGTTTTATTGGCTGTGGGACTGGGGAAAAAAACAGCACAACAATGAGAGATCTGTGGCTCCGCATTGGCCACAAACATTTTCAGAGATGAAGTGAAGTCAAGCAAATATATTTTCAACATATGAAATCCATCTGCTGTTATATTTATATATTTCTACAGATGGTTTTTATATATCAAGGTCTTACCTTTCTGCTACAGCCCAGGGGTTAAAACTACCCACTGCTGCATGGGAAACCAGGCGCAGGTAAGAATCATACTCCTTCCTGTATTGCTGGATGTTCTTCTGGATGCTGCAGGGGATATTCAGCCGAACCCCTCCTTTCTTTTCTGCTCTCTCTGTGGGTGGATAGCTGGGAACAGCGTCAGGTGGTTCCTCATCCGGCATGGAGCTTTCAGACCGTACACTGAAAATGAACACACAAGACATATTTCAAATAAGATCATGTTCATATGACACAGAGAACTGTTGGAAGTCTCACAGCCAATGGCCAATCATTCTGGTCACATGAAGTGAGTTACATGTTAGGGCACTTCTAGGCAAGCCTGGGTTACAGATCCCGCTGTGAATAAATCAGTCATATGGAAGCTGGAGCACTTTTACTATACAGATTTAGAACCTTCAATGGTAATGGAAATTTTAATAGTCAACATTAATATCTACCTAAAGCCATTTGAGGTTTCACTGTGGGAAAGAGGCACATAATCAAGCAGCTGAAAATTTCACACAAATGAAAAACTAAATCCCCTTTGTTAATAGTTTCATTTGAGCAGAAGCTGAAAAAGATTTTGAATGGAAATGCGATTAGTTTTGTAGTCTTAAGCAAGCTTAGCATTATTTCATTTGCTATATCAGACAGTTCAATGTAGCCAACAGGAGCAGCAGAGGGCAATGAATATAAGATGAGGAAAATATCCAGCAAAAGGCCCTGATTACACAAAATATATGACACACCAGGAACCATAGGATTAATGATGATGATGTTATGCATGTGTTATAAAATAAAAATAAATAATAATAATAATAATAATAATAATAATAATAATAATGAAGTGAAGGTGAAATATTCTTCTTTATTCATGGACAGAAGCAAGTGTATAACCTACTTTCACTGAATGCACAATGCTTGGGAGACTGACCTCAGAATTGGAGAATTATATTCAAAATAAGGCAGAGAAAAGAACAGTGTCTGAAGATAAAGCAGTGCTGCAGGCTCTCCATTGTTCTGCTCAGGTTAGTTTCTGCCTTTTTTTTTTTTGGTATATAATTAAATAACGTCAGTCTGTTTCTCTCTGGAGTCAATTCACTCCACTTCTCTACAAACACTACTGCAACACTCATTCAGAGAGCGCTTTGCTTCAAGAAGATAACTAATCTTTCATCATCTACTTAAAAAAATCATCTCACTATATTTCAGCTATACATGACCTGAG
>JAOTRN010000051.1:13883101-13893681 GCA_028566695.1 Bagroides melapterus
TTAAATAGCAATCTTTTTTTAAATGATAGAATGAGATTCACTTGATTATTGAGAGTCACATATACACAGTTTACTGTTTACTTTCTGTTGCCACATACAGTTTGTCCTCCCTGCTCTACTCCACCAAGACCACTCTTGAACAGATTTTCTATTTGGATGGTGGACTATTTTCATATTGTATTATTGTATGGTGATGGTTGTATATCAGGTCTAGCATTGTAGCTTTGTTTAGTCACTGCTGGGTAAGGACATTCCACCAATCAAAAATATCTGGACAATAGCAGACCTCAGAGAAAACACTGACGAGGATTAAGAGGATCTGAAGAGGATTAACACAAATTGTTTATCAGTTGTGTGGTGTACAAGAAAGTAGTGAGGCCAGCTATGCTTTATGGGTTAGAGACTGTAGCAGTGAGGCTGAGACATAAGGCAGTGATGGAGGTAGCAGAGATGAGGATGCTGAGGTTCTCTTTAGGAGTGACGAGGATAGACAGGATTAGAAACAAGCACATCAGAAGGACAGCTTAGGTGGGCTTTTTTTGGGGGGGTCGGGGGAGGTCAGACTACATTGAGATGTAGTTTTATTGGTAGAAGGATGTTGAAGATGGAGCTGCCAGGTAAGAGGTCGAGAGGAAGGCTAAAGGGGAGATATATGGAGGTTGTAAAAGAGGACATGAAGTTCATTGGTACAAGAGTAGAGGATGCAGAGGATAGAGTTAGGTGGAAACAGATGATTCGCTGTGGCGACCCCGAACGGGAACAGCCGAAAGTTGAAGAAGAAGAAGAAGAAGAAGAAGAAGTTTATCAGTTGTGTTTCTTATCATGTGAAGTCAAGTGAGGTTTTTTTTTTTTTACATGCATCCATGTACATTCAAATGAAGTGTCACCACAACAACACGGTACATAAGCTGCAAGGTGTACATAAGACAAGCAGGTGGCTACGCTATCTTGGTAAACCGGCGCAATTAAATATCTGTAATCCTTAGACACTCCCCAATAACACATCTTTGTGGAAAACGGACATGAACAGAAGTAAGAAATGAAAAGTAAAACAATAGTGTATAGATTAATCATATCAGTGTGACTACCCAACTAATGTGATGAAAGCTGTTTCACAAACAGCATTATTAGCTCACTTCCGCTTTACCTGAGTTTGAGGTCCATGGATCCGATCTAAACTGTCTTTTTTAACCCATGTTCCATTCTCCATTGAGTTCTTTATGCCCCCAGCTCCTCTTACTGGGGCTCCCCTCTGATCATTTGTGGTCATCGACACGGAAGTCATAAACCTTCAGTTGTCAAAAACAAAACTAACTACAGCAGAAGCTAACAACAGAAGACTAGCCAGCAAACTAAATCTTTAAATCGCGAATTTGTGAAAATTATAAAATATTATGACAATAAATATTATACGACCAAATTCTCCTACTTAACTAATCACTGCGAGCAGTAATTATTTAGCTAGATAGCAGAAATAAATATAGACAAAGATTTAGTTTAAAACGCCGCCATGACAACAACATTCTTCTTCTTGGATTGTGTATCCGGTTAACAGAGAAAGTACGACACCTATCGTTTCTGACCTGTAACTGCACATCTTTCAAGCTATTTAATACGCTGCCTTTTATGAACTTAATGCAAATACTGCAGTCAGCAGTCTATAAATATATCCCTGACATAGAGAATAATTATAAACCAAACATTATTATAGCCCTTATAGCTTAGTATTTAGCATGTTTCCCTTGCACCCCTGCAGTTGGGGTTCAATTCCCAGTTCTGCTCTGGGTGCCCAGAGGATAGGAAAACAGAAAATGTATAGATGAAACTAATGTAACTGTTACAACCTGCTTCAGCAGACTATAATACTTTTTCTACTTATTCAGAATGTTTCACTTTTATCGTATTTAATTTATTCTGTTTAAGTGAGGTGTGTGGGGGGGCGTTTTATCAAAATCAGGTGTCAGCATAGATTCATCCCACTTCAGCTATGAAAGGCCGCCACATAACAGTGACATTGGAGCCAGAACTTCACAAATTCAGTCTTATTTTTCCAATGTTAAGAACTGCAGATCATCCCTAGCCTAGAGTTTGGATCCGGATCTGGAGCCCGTTTCCAGCTGAGCATGTCTCTCCCGGCAAAACGATAGAAGTAAAAGCTATGCAGTTTATATTTCTTTTTGAAGGCATATTTTTTTCACTGACAATACCAAAAATGGCTGTTAGAGGGTTAGGACATAGGTTTTACTAAATATCTTAAGAGTCTAACATCTTATACTCAAAAGTCAGTGAACAGAAAACACGCGGTCTGGAACGAAACAAAAATATGGGCAAGTGTAGCCGTGGATTGCTTGCATCAGATGTTAACCATTCTAATTTGAAAAGTAACTTGTTATAGATGCTTGTTAAGGAATTTATTAACTATGCAGTTTTTCCATGTATGACCAAGAAATTAAACCACCCAATATCACCTTAATACCTTAATGCCTCCATCACGTCGCGATTATAGAAACCATCAATACTATACAAAAACGCAATATAGCAAGGTGTGGCATTACAGAGAGAGCGGTATTTCTTGTACTGAGGGTGAATACCATTTTTACTAAAGCAAGAAACCCAGTTAAGATAATGCCAAACCTCTACACTACTACATTACACAGCTTTTCTGGAAAAGTCCGCCTTGAAAATGGATTTTTAAGTATGTCTGAAACCAAGTCAATTTCTCCTGGTCCGTCAGCCATATTGTGAGTGTAAAAAATCCTCAAATGTATTAACGTGTGCAGATCGCTACAGACGTGTTTTGTTAGTCGAACTTGGCTGTAACAGTTTTGCTCTGACCAACCAATCAGAGAACGGAAAAATGCTGACGTTATTTTGGGCCAGCTAGTGAATTTTAAATCTGATTAACAATCCCATTGCTAATATAATTTAAATTAGATCGGCCAGCACTACTGATTCTGAAGACCCTGGGCACATTAGATTGACATGGCAGCACATAGAGGCTGAAATCTGATTGGACAAAAAATCTAATATCCACATTCTCTACTGGAAGTAGTGCAGACTAGAGAAATGCTACAAAATTAAGAGAATAGACAGTTGGGAATAAATGAATTCAGTTTCATGGAACAAATATTAGAATTTAGGTTGTAAAGGTAGGCCAGCAGAGAAGGCCTTGCTGGTCCTGACAGCCCACCACTGAAATTCAGAAACTATCCAGCAGGCAGTCATCACTATTACTAGGAAAAATAGATATTCATGGATTACATTGAACTATTTTTATTGCTGTATCCTTACAGTGGATTTTTACTGTATTTGTATGTATTCACAAAAAAAGATTATCTGAGCTTTTTTGTCTTCCCAGCTGGAGTATTCTCCTCTATGCTTACCTGGCTCTGTGAAAAGTCTTTCTTAAAAGTGTCCCACAGACAAGGAAAGAAGAATCTTGGACAGTGAGCACATGAAGAAATATGTCCTGGCATCTTGCTGGGCAATTGAATCATTGACTGAGTGAATAAGCACAGTGTGTACACAGATTGCCCTGCTCTCCCCTGGGCCAAGCAGTCCACCACCACCTTAAAACCCAAAGCGACAGATGCTCTGAAAATAAGAGGCTGTGCGACAAAAGAAGACGAAGCTGTCAGTGAGTATCTGGTAAAGGCAGAGGTGACCTCCTCAAAGTGTCAGTTAAACATAAGAGCAACAGTACACCTGTGGTATGCAATTCTTTAACCTAGGGCAGAAGTGGAAACTTTTCCACAGCTCTTTCAATATGATAAATACACGTCTTCCATGGAGCAACAGTAGCAGGTATCTTTTTTATTCAAGGCATTTAGCACTGGAAAATCTATCTATTAAATCTATCTATTAAGTTTTGGTATAGTGTATAAAAAAAGCATTATTACATATATCGACCAGATTAATTGTTTTTTCTGCACTTCTTATACCAGCAATTAACCATCATCTTAAAGTACACCATTTCAGTTCAAATAATTGATAATTGTTTGAAATCGCTTGTTAATCCTCTGTCAAGTGTTACATTTATCAGTAAATATGTAATCTAATGCACATGCACACATTGGATAATAGATGTAAAATTGATATCGAAGTGAGCAGGATAAATATTGCTTCTTACAGGAAACATGTAAGACTGCATTAATCCATTAGCTGCAATAAACATTTCCAGCAATTTATATAATTTGTATTCCAAAGTAGTGTTAAATGCTATCTCCTCCACCACACATTTACATGATGTGTTTATAAAAGCATCTAAACCATTTCCTGAAATAAAACTGATTATAAACAGATAATGGAAAGAATATTTCTCATACTAGTTTAATATATCAATATATCAATGTAGAGACCCACTGAAGAGTGACAAGAATAGTCTTTAAAGCCAGCCATGGTATTTATATATTTATCCATACCTCTAACATTCTGCTCAGAGTCACAGGGAGCCTGGAGTCTATCAGAGGAAAGTCCAGGCACAAAACTGAGAATACCCTGGGTGGGGTTCCAATCCATCACTGGGTACAAGTGCACATATAATATTGACAATTTAGAGGTCAGCCTACAATGCAGGCCTTTGGGCTCAAGGAAAAAAAAACAGAGTATGCAAAGGAAACCCTAGAAGCACAGGGAAAACAAGCTGCACACATAGGATGGAAGGAGAAATCAAACCCAACAGGCAAGGAAAGTATATATATATATATATATATATGAGTATATAAGTGTATATACCACTAGAATGAACTCAGGTAATTAAAAAAGAAAAAAAAGCTGTTAAAAAATTATTTACTTTCTTTGTCAAGATCATGTCTGTGAAGTTATGACTAAATACCATGAGACCAATAAAATATGACTAATGACCACAAAAAAGTTAAAAAGGTAATAACATTGTGAGTGCAACAGTGCACCATATAAGCATACTTTTCACTATTACACTAAATTCATGAAAATTTGTATTTATTTTATATTTTCACTCTGTCCCATGTTACCAAGCACACAGTAGAAATATATTTTGAAGGTATTGTAGACTAGAACTGTGTCGAAATTTGGTGTACTTATTTAATGTGAAATAAATGTAGTAAATACTGTATACTGTATTGTGCAAGGGGTAACACCGCAGCTCCAGTGTCCTTGACTTGATCCTGAGCTTGGTTGTGAAAGCGTTTCGGGAATGTGAGTAGTCTCCAGATCCACTGTGATCTTGAGCAGGATCAAGACATTACTGAAGATTAGTGTATAAATAAAATAATTAAAATGTAAATAAGTTCATTAGCTAGTTGATAAAAACAATTATTTTATTCATTACAGGCTGGCGTGGCAGCAGTGCCTAAGACAGCCAGAGGAAAGGAAAAAAGGGCATGATATGGAAAATACAGTGACACATCAGGTCGGAGTAGGAGTGATAAATGAAGTAAAGTGAATAAGAGTCACAGGCTTATGTACACATTGAAAATAACACTCCTGTAGCTAAAACAGTAAAAAAAAAAAAAAAAAAAAATTCCCAGGAACAAAAAATAATCACCAATTTGTCAGCATTTATCTGTGCAAATCGTTACAGTGTCCTTATCATTTCTACATTTAGCCTATTACAATTATATTGACTAGTTGTTTATTATGAGAAACATTACAAAGTCCAATGCTATGATGTGTACTTACAATACATGAATGTCATTCTTACTAGGGCTGTGCAAGGATGTAGACTCAAGACAAACAAACAAGTAAATAAATAAGAATTACGATTAAATGCATAGATTTTATCATATATATTGGTTACATAATCTTATTGCCAAGTTGAACAATAAGAACCACGGATCTTGAAAATATAACCACGCTGAAAAGTTTGCAGTGATTTTCAGTAACAGTTCAAACGTCCCAAAGACTGAATGCCCGTTTGAAAATCTAAGTCTCGTGGATGCAGTAAAATAAGTTTCATGCGTGTTCAGTGTTCGTCTTCGCTGTTGCTATTTCCCAGCAGGTGTTTGATTTCCTCCACAGTCCAGTCTGCTGTTAAGATTTACCGCGTCAGTAGAGTTGGACGCCCCCGGAGTCCAGAAGAAAACGTAGTAAATCGCTAAGAAGAAGGCAGCGATGGAAACGCAGAGAAAGTAAGCGATGCCCATTGCAACCTTAACCCAAACCCTGGTGCTTGACTTGGCCTGATTTATCCACGGATCAGCCGGATGACTCGGTCTCCTGGAAGCGTTCCCGCTTAGCCTTCCTCCTGCACCTTTTTTGCCTCCCTTCATTGTGGTATAACAGATAAAGTCCTTGCGGGATATTTTCTTCCAGAAATGTAATGAGATCTCAGAACAGTTCAGCTGGGACAGCTTGCTCATAAGTCTCTGTACTCGGTATGGGACAGTTCAGCTCCGGTTCTCTTTACAGCATCACTCAAGTGCGCGTCCTCGCAGCAAAAAAACACGCGCACTGCATCTAGTTTGTGGGCGGGGTTTGGGGGCGGCGATTGTGGTTCCAACTCTCTTGGTTTCAGGATTCAGAAATGATTTATGGTTTTAAAGGAATGCTCAACCTTTCAACACATTAAATAATGTTTAGTGGAGAAATTCTAGGGCTTATTTGTTAGCTGTTGTGTTTTCGTTATTGCTCTGAGAAGTTAGTTCTTTTGACACATTGACGTTACAGGGTGGCAATATTACATCAGAAAAAAAAATGTTCATCGATCACAAGAATAAGCGAAAGCTACGGAAGCCCGTTTCCGACAGTATGGGGGAAATAATTTAAAATAATTAAAAAAAGTAAAAAAAAAAAAAGAAAGAAAATAGTAGTGAATTGAAATCTCTGACCTTTAACTTAATATATAATAATCTCATAATTCTGACTTTTTTCTAAGAAATGTGAGTTTAAATCTCAATTTTGACATTAAATTCTATTTATCTCGCAATTTTGACATTTGTTCTCACAATTGCGAGTTTACATTCCACAATTCATTCCATCTCAATTCTGACTTTTACCTCACAATTTAGAAATCCTTCTGATGCAGTACCTGAAATAAAAACTTACAGTAACGAGTTACCATGTTTTTCTCTTGTAGTTCTTATAGAGAATGCTAGAATGAACATTAGAGTATGATCATACAGGCCTACTGTCTGATGACACGAACAGACACGCTGACAAAGAATTACAAGTAAAAATTCAGAGATCATTAATGTACAGCAAGACATTTAAAGCAAAGATATACATTTATTTAAAAAGAAAATTCAACGTAAATAACACAATGCATCATTCACTTGAAACATAAAAAAGCATAAGCATTAATTCTTCAAAAATAAGTAAATATAGTGTTTTACTGTGGGACGAATCCTACAAACACATCATACTACATGTGCATTGCTGAAACACCAACCTAAATCTAATTACAAAGTAAACATGAGCAGACCGATGCAATACAATCACAATTTTCATGGTTTTTACTGCCCCATGAGCACTTTTGTGTGTAAAGATTTGTTGTCAATGCAAACAGTGAAAGATGATGCACAAAACATTGGAATGTACACCATTTTTAAAAGTTATTACAATCCAGATACTTACACTAAATTTACTTAAAACGGTAGAAACCTGTGCTAATAAAACCTCAATGAGCTGTCCGCTTTCACATCATAAACTCCTAGAGAAAAAAAATGGAGAGCATAATAGCAAAAAAAAACCAAACAAAAAAAAAAAACAATAAAAGATAAAAGAAAAAAAAAGAATAAGTAGAAATCCAACCAAGATTAGTTCTAATGAAGTACACATTTGTGTTGCCTCAAATGTTCATTATTTATCTAACAGACTCCAGGTCATCTACAAAACACCTTCTAAGAAGAATCTTTGGTCAGAATACATACACCTACAGTTTGGGTATAAATTATAAATGAGAGTTTATGTAGCACCTTATTTTGCAGGCAAATTACAATCTTAAACATTATTTTAAAAGAAAAAATCCAGACTTTTACAAATAGCTTTGATAATACTAATGCCCGTTTCCATTTTGTTTGCATAGGTATCATACACAAACTAAAGCATGCACTTGATTGACTAACCCTTGAGGACCTAAAGCAGCATGAAGCGAAGGTTTGCCTCCAAACTATTTCTGGCAGCAAATGCATCTTGTGACTAGGATAAGATGTTACCAAATGTCACGTAAAACAAAAAGTTACAGCTCTTAGGGTATTTTTTTTGTCTTGCATATAATGCTCTTAATTAACTTTACAGCGTCACACAAATGGTTTGCAGAGCCTCATAAATTGCAGTCCTAGATTTTGAAACACATAGCAGTAGAATAGTCTGCGTGCTGAGAGAACACAAAACCACACAATGAGTTGTTCTGGAGGTGGAGATAAGTCATCATAGGGCCTGCCATCCTCCATAATTTCAGGCAGTGGATATCCGTTACACCTGATGTCTTTGTCGCACCTCTTCTTACCTTTTTCCCCCCTATCTTGGATCATTAGTGATGCACTTACTGCAGATACTCTTTAGCCTGGAGACAGAAAACAAGAGCAAAGCACTGGCATCATCGTAGTGCTTTAAGAAGCTCAAAAACTCCCACTTCACAGCTAAAAGCATAGGTATTATAATTACAATAAATCAAATGAGTACTATAAAAAGTACATTGTTAAATTTTGGAAAGAGTGCTTAGAAACTCTTAAATGTTAAATATAGGACCCTTTAGCAGGCTCCAAACCCTCAATTATCCCAATGCACCCTTATAGAACCTTTTCTATATTTTTAGGAACACACTGTATTTTACAGTAGAGTTTAGACTAACAGTTTTAAACATTTAAGAATACATTCTCTGTACTAACCCCTAGAGGCGTATATGCTTGAAGACAATGAATTATTATTTATATACAATAAATTATTGAGCACATTCAGAAGTGACTTGATAGCCAGTAACTCTCAGAATAAAGTACACTAACACTCTAGCCTAATAATTAGTGCATTAAGTGGCTCTATCATGTAAAATCCATTAAAGACAATCAACGGGTTATTTTGATTTTTTAAGATTTCCATGTCCACCCATCATCTTGAGAATCCACCATCTCAGTTTCCACAAAGGCTTTTTAGCAATAATTAGAGGTTTATTGCAATTTCCTGCCCTCTCTAAACAGGCTTAATGTGGGTCAGTAATTGGATCTGGGGGAAATAGGATGTTTTACACTGATCATTATGTTGATACAAAACCAACAGGCTTCTTGCCTATTGTTTCAAGCATGACAAAAAGAAACAACAAAACTGATTCAGTCTTTAGTCTTTTGCAGATGTAAATAGGTCAATCCACATGATGTCTGATTTTATGTAAATTTGCGGGGAAAAAAAAAAAGATTCAGGTAATTTCAGGATAGGATAGAAATTGTCATGACATACATTCACTTTTAAAGTTGAAGGATGTTGTATTTAGTTAAGCCATCAAGAGTCTGGTGAAAACTAGGGTTAATTAAAGTTTATATCGAAATAATTCTACTGGAGAAAAGCAATTAAAAGGAAAACAGAAACCATTATACGTGTATATAGAGGTATAAATATACCTTTAAACATGTCCTAAACCTGTATTAATAATTATGACACAAATAAAATATAATAAAAAAAAAAAACTGCATAAACTGTATGTGCTAGTGCATTAAAAGCATTGTATAAGTATGCATAAATACTGTTTTTGTTATATATGTTAGCATTAAAATACTAAATGAATACTATGCATTTTCAAAGATTTTGGTTATAATGTTTGTATGCTAAGAGGGCAACTGGGAAACAGATACAGCTCTATCCATTCAAGAGAGCTGTTGGTGAATGTCTGGAATGAAATGTAATTGTCTAAATACATGCTGCCGGACGAGCAAGCAACTCTGGTGCAGAAACCATTTTAGCCATCGTTTATCCCATCATATGTTAATGACACCACACAATCAAATAAGATGCAGCAGGATGGGAGTTAGAAGATCAGATCTAATTGGCATCTTTCAAATGACCAGACATCACAGAACATTAGTTTAAGCAGATGAAGAAACGTAATAAAAAAAAAATGTTTGCTCAAGCAGACGTGCATGACGTGCCCATGCGTAATCCAGCAGAAAACAAAAGCAGTGCAATTGGCAAATTGAGTTCCAGAAAGCAGTGAATGAAGATGTTAGTACTGCTCTTGAGGAGACTGACAGCCAGTGTGAAGCTGTAGACAAGAACACAGAGTCCCAGAGCAGAAGAGGACTGTCACAGCCAGAGGAGCTAAAGGGGAACATTCACATTTGTCATTAGAGGGGACAAACATAGCAGCAGATGCCATCGCACAAGACAGATGGACAGAGGGATAGACAGAGAGGTGAGTGAAGGGACAGGTTGTGACAGAAGAGGCCAAAGAACGAGTGAGACAGGGCAGGGCGTTGGCGCATGCTCAGATGTCAGCTTAGGTAAGAGAGTTCTTGCGGAAAACCACTGTTTCAAAGTCTGTAATAAGAACGGCACCTGAGCATGGCTGTTCCGTGGACTCGACTGGATCTAGAAGTGAAAGTGCAGCTCCAGCCAAGTTCGGCTCTACAGTCTCTACAGTCTCTTCAGTCTCTTCAGTCTCTTCAGTCTCTTCA
>JAOTRN010000051.1:13916752-13939569 GCA_028566695.1 Bagroides melapterus
TAATATAATATCCTCAATCTACCCCCGTAACAAGAGGCTGTCCACGAAAAAGCAGGCACCTGTATCCCATTAAAATGCCCACAACACAGTTCCATACACAGATATTTATTTTATTTTATTTTTTTAAGTTATAAGGTCAGGTTTGAACAAAGCAAATAAAACTAAAGAAGCTAAAGAAAAAAATGAATTTGAGCTGTTTATTATTATTTAAAGAGTTAATTATCAATCTTTAAATGCGTTTTGTTAAAATGATTCCCACATACAGTAAAACTGATCATTACTGAATAATTATTTTGCGCATAGAATAGAATTTAATTTTGGTATGGTTACATTTTATTTTGAATGAAAGTGAAATCGCCGTGAAAAATAAAGTTGCAAAGTTCACGCCATTTCACTGAGTGTTAATGCATCGCAGACCGGATATCGTAGTGAATATGATTTGTAGAGCAGTATTGTTCGAAACCCGGAAGTTGTGTCTGTATTCATTGCCTGGCGGGAATTTTATTTTCACTTTGGATGTGTTTACAGAGTTCGGTGAGTTCGTTTAATGTTCACTTTGACTGAATGTATTGCTTTTTTTTTTTAACTAGAGACAAATGTAAAAGAAGGTCATTCTTATATCTTAAAATGTGTTGCCACATACCACAGAACAGTGTATTTAGATATTGTGCTTGCTATAAGTGCAGCTGATTAGCGAACTAGCTTCGGTTTTAATAAACTGAAATCGACATGTTGATGAATGCTGTTGCTGTTGATGCCAATTATATTTACGCTTTAATTTTAATGTAATGAGTGGCTACACATGGGAACGATATCCTAATGCGTGACCTCGACATACCATTAGTATATCGTTGTTTAGTTGTTGTTAATAATAAAACAGAGATGTATTTTGTATTACACACATTTTATATGAAAAATCTTAAGCAACATGAACATGATAGTCTTTTAACTAAATACAATATACAATAATTAATAAGTAATCAGTGTATTCATATAAACATGTTTACTATTACAGATGAGCTGCAGCTTTTTGATAATCCCAGTGATCATGCCTTATCATTATGTGCCGGCACGAGACATTCTCCCGTATTCTCCTGAACATTCTTGTCTGTCTGTCTGTCTGTCTGTCTGTCTGTCTGTCTATCTATCTATCTATCTATCTATCTATCTATCTATCTATCCACTGTCCTAGCAGTTAATAAAATATTTGTATTTTTGTCCGTGTTCCACAGTAGCCACAAATACACTCATTTAGCATGGCAGCTGATACAGTAGAGTACACCATTGGAGGAGTGAAGATAAACTTCCCTTGCAAAGCATATCCCTCTCAACTTGCCATGATGAACTCTGTAAGTTTTATGACACATTAAAAAGCTGATTATACACTCACTGAGCTCTTTATTTGTAATACCATTTTAATGCTGGGTAGGGCCTCAAAACAAATCCACATAACTGCTACTCTCTGTTTTTTTTATTTATTGTAGCATTCTGAGTAAATTCTAGAAACTTTTTTGTGTGAAAACTCCAGAGTTACAGCAGTTATAGAAATACTCAAGTTTTCCCATTGTGATGGTTGATGTGAACATGACCTGAATTTGCACATGACTGCTTGTTTTGATAATTGCATGAATGAGTGTGTCATGAATGTCATAAATAACCTGACACCATATTTGTTTTCCTCTCTCAGATTGTCCGTGGCCTGAACCATGGGCAGCACTGCTTACTGGAAAGCCCTACTGGCAGTGGGAAGAGCCTTGCACTGCTCTGTTCAGCACTGGCATGGCAGCAGGCGCAGTATGGTAAAATGTGTTATTTTGTCTGACAAAATGGTGGCCTTGAAACCATTGTTATTGGACAGCACAGTGATGCTATAGCGGCACAGTCCCATTTCCACCAGATTTCCCAGTTTCCACTTACCAACCATTGAGTGTGTATTAGTGGAGAAAATATTAATAAATATTAGAGTTTTAATTGACATTTTTTTAAATTTTGTTTAATTTAATGCTAACAATAAAAAATGTGATGGCAGAGCAATTTAGTTATGTTAAGAACTTCAATTACTGATGTGTAAGAGTTATATATCATTAACACTTTAATATGTTTATTAAAATGTACTTTATTTGACCTAAGCCAAAAATAATGGGAAGACATTCGAATGTTATGGAACACTAAGGAATGTTATGCTTGTGGTACATAAGACAGAACATAACATTCCAAAATGTTTATATTCCTTAAAGCTAAGCCTGACCACGACAGAGGAAGCCCTACTTGTGATGTAAAAAAGCCATGTGACGTTACTACTCCATGTCAGTGTATGTGCCACAGCAGAGCTCGTTGCTTGTCCACTACCTCCAACACTACAGCCTTTAAACCAGCTGTGATTGACCTCACTGGAGAAGACTCTGCTGCCCAAGTCAGTACACCTCCAAGAGGTTAGCGTGCTCAGGAATCAGTAGTTCAGTCTCTGGTCTGTCTTTTCCTTACCCAAGTAATAGAAATGATAGGTTGAATGTTATGGGTTTTCTTCTCACTAGCACTGGACGAAAATCCACCAAAGAGATCCACTCTGTCATCCAGGCTTTCTGAGAAATTTCAAGCATCCCTTACTACACAGGGAGAACCAAGTGACGAAGACTTCAAGCCTGATAAGAAACGCATTCGGGCACCTGCTGCTGAGCAGAAGGTAGGACTATAAATCAGTGAATCCTGTAGATCCTAGCTGTTTGTTTTTTTAAATCACCCTGATTTAAATTAATCTCAACCCCAAATACAAAATAATTTTTTTCAACAAATATTGGTAATTAGACTAGCATTAACGCTAACATAACAGTTTTTACTCTTTCAGAACTGGACATGTTTTTCTTAGAGTTGGCCCTTTTTAGCTCTACTCTTTTACCTTTTATCATGACATGGTCCAGTTCAATAGCTATTATCTGATGTCAATTATCCTGTTTTTGTAAACATTGTACAATATGTGCTCATGTTTTGCACTTGCTCAGTGAGGCACTGCAGTGCGATTCATGGTGCTTTTGAAGGTCTGTTATTCACAGCACATTATCTTAGAACACAAGAATCAAAAATCCAGAAATGTAATATTAAGTCTGATCACTGAGCATTTAAAAATTTATGTCGCTTCACTCCACTTATGACCCAGTTATGTCGAAACATATCCTGACTTAATATTAATTTGACAATCATGTGGTGTTCAGCAGAGCAGGAAGCGAAGATGTCTTGAAAAAGGTGTGATATTTGATGATGATGAGGAGGAGGAAGAGGAAAGGGCTAATCGTGGGGCACAGAACTGGACTGTGCAGTTAAACAGTCAGGCCACAGTTGAAGGCATCCTGCCACCTGCTGAATGCTGTGTGAGTATATGGAATCTGTTTAACCGTTAAGCCCTAGTGCAATGCTTATCTTAACAGTATCTGAGGGTCTAGCTGGTTCATGTCAACTGCATGTTGTACATCAACTTTTAAAATGATCATAAGCACTATTCTTATAGTAAGAGATGAGCTAATGCAGTGTAATGTATTGGTATTAATGTGGTTCTTGGACTAAAGCTTTGGGTCACTATTTGATCAGATTTGACTTATTCTGATCCACCAACATGATTAGAATATGTTTTTGGCATATAAAAAATCTTACTGCAGTTCCTCATTATTCTTTTCATATAGGAGTGCTGTATTGAAGCCAGGTCATCTGTATTGTATTAAAAATGGAAAGGAATTTATCTGTGTAAGTCAGCTTTCATATTGATTTAAGTCTTTTACAAATAAAGTCATGCAGTAAGAAACTGGACATCGTGTTTCGTTTCGCTTCTCAAGCGTGTATTTTGTTTTGGTGGATTGACGCTTAACCACTGGGTGGCAGCAGAGAATTTGATATGAGAGCAACGCTGCATGTGCAGTTCTCTGAAAGCTTTTAAAGTTTCATCACCCAAAAAACTGCTTACATATGATTGCTCCTTAACCAGAAACTGAACTCATAACACCATTTCAGTGTGTGTGTCTGTGTGTGTGTCTGTGTGTGTGTCTGTGTGTGTGTCTGTGTGTGTGTCTGTGTGTGTGTGTCTGTGTGTGTCTGTTTGTGTTTCTTTAGCAGTTCTTTCTAACCCTTTTCAAAGAGTGTTAAAGAACAATCAGACTTTAAATGTGTTATCACGTTATTAAGAGCAGGACTACAACTAACAGCTATTTAGATAATTAGTTAATCTAGCGTAATCAGTTATTATTTTCTTAATTAATTTGATTATTTGAAATGCATCAAATACCAAAAATATTTATTTAAATACAATTCTATATTTATATTTAATAAGGCCTGATAAAATAACAGCTCAGTAACTACAGCATTCCACTTGTCACATTTATCACATAATCTGTCACAACATGAGAATATTATGTTTCACAAATAAGGCACCCAATCGTTCTTTTACTGGTTTTGTACATTTTTCTGACTAGACAAATTCCATATAAAGGCAAAGCAGATACTCACTGGTTATCTATCTAAGTGATAGAATACTAAACCAATTTTGCTAGCAGTTGTTTGTGCAGGGCAAATAATTTTCATTGTGTTAAATCAACCTGAAGTGTGTTGATTCAACCGTGTTGAATGAATGAACTGTCTCTTTTTGAAAGAAAAACCCAGGATGGAGTCTTGATGCCTTGACACACACAATGCATTTTAAAAGATATGTTGTGTATGTTATGCATAATTTGTAATAATGTTTTATTTCAGTCAGTACAAACCCACCTAGCTGAGTGATCATGCATCTGGAGACTGTAGTAATGTAATAGTGTTCACATGATGGGTGTTACCTTGACATACTTAAACAACCACAAAGAAATTTACAGTCACACTCTAATACATTACATTATAATGATACTGGTTTGGGCATCACTTTGCTCGCAAAACAACCTCAAGTCTTTATGGCCTGGATTCCACAGGGTGTTGGAAACAGTCCTTTGAGATTCTGGTCCATGCTAACATGGTTGCATCATGCAAGTAATGCAGAATTGCAGAACTGATCATTTTATGTGTAAAAATCCCCCATCGGCAGTAATTGAATACTCAAACTAGCCAGTCTGGCACCAACATCCTACTATTCTGTTGGTTGATATGAACATTAGCTGAAGCTGCTGGTTCATGTTTTTATGAATTGTATTGCTGCCACATGATTGGCTGACTGGATAATTACATGAATGAACATGTCCAGGTGTTTTTTCTTTGTATATAACTCCTGTGATGCTCTACCATTAGAAGAGTCTGTCTTGGTGTCTGTTTGACACTGGAGAACCTGGTGCGTGTTGCATAGTAGAAGGAACAGAGTGACTTGCGTTCGACTTACCTAGTGATTAGTGGACTGTTACAGAAGGTGTAGACCTAGCCCTGGTGGGTGGGGTAAAGAGGGCGGAGTTTGCTTTGGGTTTTCATTCCTCATCTGACACCGTGCGTAGCCCCTGCCAGTGCTGACTGACATCTTCAATGGGCCCTTTGAAGCAAGCTCCAGTTTAATTAAGAGGTTTGCCTTGCTTGGCAGTGAACTGTGAAAGCCTGGGATAAATATTGAATGGGGTTCACTCGCTGGTTACTGCGCTCAAGGGATAAACAGGTGCTTTGTGTCTCTAGAGATTGGCTGGCTGGGGGGGGAGCGCTGAGGGCTTCAGGGGCAGTCGTGATGGGGGAGTGAAGACCCGTGAAGTCTTTTTATGAAGGCTGTTTTTCTCACTCTGTCTTCTTTTCAATGTCTCTTACTGAAGGAGTTTTTGAAGAGGGGGGGACTTGAGTGTCAAGCTCTCAGAGCTCACCTGTTGAAATGCAGGCCTGAACATTCCATGACAGAGTCATTGTGGGGTGAGGACAATCTACCTTAGGATCTCAAACACAGAGCTCTAACAGGACACAGGGCTCGCCTTGCACCTCTCTAGAAAAAACAGTGAATGTACTGTTTGGCTGAACGAGCCCATTATAATTTTTAGTTTTCAGTCCAAACACCTTTCTTTAAGCCTGATTCTTTAGAATAGGTTAAGACTTTTCTTTAGCGTAATGAGAAATTGGATTAGATGATGGTTGATGTTATTTCTTTCTGTTATAGTGCATTACCATCTTATCTGTTTCAGAAAAAAATTCTTTCCAACACTTTTTTTTTTTTAATTTTTGTGACTGGCATATACATAATCTCACTGTATACCTGAGAACGTTTTAGTCTTAAAGAGACTATCTATGATACATCAAATTCTCTCAAGCGTATGCTGCTTTATTCTGTAGCTCAGCGAACTGTTCAGGTCAGCTTGCCCCAGGTGACCCCAGCTGAGACGACATGCTAAGGTTGACGCTCCTGCACAAGGCTGGGCTATGTTTGATAGCGTGGAATGGATTGAGCCGAGGGAGAGCTCTGAGATGATATCAGGGCCCCCATGGTGAAATAATGCAGCTTGAATGTGTCCATGGTGGCAGGTCCAGCCAGCGGAGGCTGTTATCTGCATACCATGGGTGTTTCTTTGCTGCCCAGTGGCGAGAGGGGCCGAAACTGTGGCAGCGTTCGTGTAACGGATACTCTTGTGTCAGCTGTTTCCTGCGCTGCCGCTGACAAGGCCTACCATTCACAAGCAGCCCTCCCTCCATCATTCGATGAATAAGTAATTATAAAGCACAGGAGGCAGGGTACTTGGACTGGGCTATTGAATGTGGCAGCAGCAGGTAAGATGATCCAAGGAACTGAGACAAGTGGAGCGCTGGTGTGAAACTCCTCCAACTCTCCTGAAACCTTATATGGATCCAGGAATTTTTTTCTTTTCAGTCCATCCATCTCAGCTAGGATTCATCTCAATCTATTCTTTACATCCAATATGTTGTAATATTTAATGCCAAACAAGGTTGAGAAGCAGCATGGTTGACCAAAGATTGACTCTTCCACTGGAGCTGAGGCTAAGAGAGAACCTATTAAGTATTAAAGTATAATATGCAGTCTTTGTTGATCAGCCAAGATTTCATTAGTCTTGAAGTGCGGAACAGTGAATAGGGGTTCATACTGAAATGAAAATACAGATGCCTTAGGTATTTAGTAAACCCTTATTAAATTAAATCATTCAAAATGCTTTGAAATGCCTCACTAGTGCACGTCTGTCCTTATACTCCATTAGAATATACACCAGTGGATGCTAAAATTCCTCTTATTCATTTTTGAGATTATTTATTTTTGTAATATAAAAGAGCATTGGATCTGTGTATTGGTGCTTCTGTTCTAAATCTTAATGCATGTCATGTGTATATCCAGACAGGTCTGATCCTATTAAAATATTTACATCACTTTACAAGCACTATAGTTTTAGTTAAAATCTTATGTTCTACGTCAGTCTAAATATATTCTATTTAATTCATATTTGGCGGCTGGGGCAATTGAATTACACCGAGCTCAGTGAGCTCAGTTCATGAAACCAGTTTGAGACAATTTGTACTTTGATACATGGCATGTTATCATATAGGACGTAGCCCTAGGGTAAAATCTGTCCATAAAGGGAAGAATGTGGTCAGCAGCAGTACTCAGCAGATGATGCTCATTTTGTATTGGCCAGTGTGTGCCGAGAAAATATTCTTTAGACTATTACACCACCAAAATTCAGCAACCAGAACTGTTAACAAAAGCAGGTCCGTAGATTTGCCAGCAGATTTGCTTGCTGAAACTGGATATTCGAAGGATGGAGAAAGACCAACGGATGTTTATCCAATTTTCAATTTATTTGGTAAGCATATGCCCACTGTAGCCTCAGATTTTTGTTTGTCAGTCTGTCTCGGTGTTTGGTGTGTTGTGCATTCTGAGATGTGTTTCTGTTCATCATGTTTGTGAAAAGTTTTTATTTGAGTTACCATAGACATCCTGTCAGCTCAACCAGGTACCAGGTCTGTGATCTCTCTCATCAGGAAGTAAATTCCACTCACCTAACTGCCGCACACTGGGTGATTTCTGTGTGTATATTTGTATTACTAAACATGTTCATTTACAAATGGGTTTATACATACTGCTTAGGATCAGATTCACTGGCTGGCAGGTTCTTGTATGTGAACACCATAATTAACAATATCCAGTCAGGGAGCAGCATCATGAACAATACTGGGGTCTAAACTTTCCATTACAGCTGGAGTCATCTGATCCTGACTTAGGATAGTGTTTCCCTTTTATGTATTTTGTTTATCTGTATATCTACATACATTAAAAAAAAACCTCTTCATCTCATTGGCTGACTTCTGCATTGCTTCTGTAGTTTTATTCATTATAGTACCTGATGTTGATTTTGTTTTCCTTTCTTCTCTCCATAGTCTCCTGTACCTTGTTCCCTGTGTGCTTGTGCAAGCCTTGCAGAAGGGCAGAAGGCAGGTGGAAAAGTCAAGGACAAAGCGAAAGAGAGCAATGGGAAGAAAGCTGTACCCAAAATTTTCTTTGGCACACGCACGCATAAACAGATCACCCAAGTTGCACGGGAGCTGAAACGGACGCTGTATTCCACCGTGCCCATGACCATTCTATCCAGCCGAGACCATACGTGTGTCCACCCT
Source organism: Bagroides melapterus (assembly GCA_028566695.1). NCBI lineage: Eukaryota > Metazoa > Chordata > Actinopteri > Siluriformes > Bagridae > Bagroides > Bagroides melapterus. Next base: position 13,925,303 of record JAOTRN010000051.1, read on the forward strand.
GAAGTGGTGCCCCACGCCAACCGCAATGAACGCTGCAAGGAGCTGCTCGAGGCCAAGAATGTGAGTCACCCAATGCCCAGGTCATAGCATCTGACATCACCACAGCTTTCAACACAGAGTCTTTATTCATGTGTCACCACATGAACGCTCAAAGAGATGAAAGGCTTCATTGACAGAGTTTGTTCTGCTCATGGGTTCACATGCTCTTGTTAAGTCGGAGCTAAGAATGCTGTTATTATAAAATAGTTTTTCTGAGGTAAAATTGTCTTTAAACCTTTTCTTGCTAGATGTCTTGCTATTCATTAGTTTATTATAACCTTTTAACATAGACAGGAAGCAAACAAATCTTTTATTATCTTTAATTATGCTGTAGGTGGACTTTTGCTGTTGTTCTTCCCGTCTGTTGTTCCTTTTAGTGGAAAGTGCCAATGAAGATCAATAAAACTGTTTTAGCTGCTCACCTCTATCCTATGATGTTTATATTCAAATTGGAGTGATCGTTTATGTCCACATTCACAGGGCATTAGGGCTCACTGATGAGTTTATCTGATGTAATTATTTACTGTATTTGCTATGTCATTCACAGTCACTAACCCAGTATTCACAGTATCCATAACATAACATAATCAAAGCATCTACTGGGTGAAAATATTTAGGAAGAATTGTGTTTTTTTTTTTTTTTTTTATCCTTTTCTACATATAGAGACATGTAGAATCTATGGCATGACCATAGATTCTGGCCACACTGTCTCCTGTGCTGTATAACACTTTACTGAAACACCATTTCAATATATTCTGATGTATCATTTTATACAGGTCAGGATCTTTGATTTGTATCTGAGATTATATGAGGTTATATCCAAAAAGCGGTCACTCTAATGACTGATTATACCATAGGATGCCAAGTTGAATCTTTGCAAAGAAAGCAATTGCTCATTTCTTTTTGCCCTCGCCTTCAGGCTGGATAGTCAGCGTTCACTAATTTGGCAAGGCTTTTCACTTTGGTGTTGTAATGGGAAGATGATAAGTAGCCTTCCTATTATAGCCCCGGTAACATGAACCTACTCTTTAAGGATCTTTGAGTGAAATCCTTGTCACTGGAGCTGTGGAGACCAGTTGTGGGTGATACTGCCCCTAATCACTCATACAAAGCTTTTGGTTAATGCACACTTGTCAGGTGCTTCAGATGTCTATTTTAACAAGAGACTTCTATTATCCTCCTCACCACCAGGCAGCTTGGGTTATAAGTACTTATTGCTCAGCTTTTCTGTCCATGACACAGGTGATGAATCTTCTTAGGAGTATATAAGCCCTAGCACTATCTCCTGAGTCATTTCCAATCAGGCCTCCAGTGCAACCCCACTTCGTTCTTTTATTCTTCTCTGTGGAATTTGTTGTGAGGTCACACAACTCAGCTATCACCACCACCATAAGAGGCAAATAACATTTGCAATGAAATGGCCCTGCCCAGGCAGTGTTAATCCCATGCTCCCTCTGTGGGGTAATCTCCTTCACTATAATACAGTTAAAATTGCTGTCAGCCTCTCTTGGGCCATTGCAGGCTCCAGTGAGTCCCAACACAATGAACAGATGCCCCCTTTAATGGTCCAGCAGAAAGACACCTGCTCTAATTATGAAATAGATACTGTCTTTTAGCAGTGACAGTGTGGTCATTGTTACAAGTGAAAACAATGAATTACGTAACATCTAATTTGTTAAAGGCATGAGGATACACTGTCTAATGCTAGCCATCAATAGTGACCTGCCATTTTATTTGACCAAGGATTACTTTATTAAACTTTAGCAGTGAAAGTGGGTTCCTAAGTATTCATTCATTTGAATTTTTTTTCTCTGATTTACAGGGGCAGCTATGCAGATTCTACCACAATGTGCATAAAATGCGGGACCAGAGGACTTTGCAGTGGGTGCATGGGCTGCACCAGGCCTGGGACATTGAGGAGCTGGTCAGTCTGGGCAGTAAGCTGCGCTCCTGTGCCTACTTTGCAGCTCGGGAGCTCATGCAGGATGCTTGCATTGTTTTTTGCCCGTACAACTACTTGCTGGACCCCCTTATCCGGGAGAGTGTGAGTTTCATTCTTAGTCAGAACACTGGGCTCATTTATTCATTAAAAACCATTGAGCTTTTTCTAGTCTTTTCTGAAGATGACCATTCCCATCATCTCCACAGATGGACATCAATCTAAAGGGGCAGATTGTGGTGCTGGATGAGGCTCATAACATTGAGGATTGTGCTCGCGAGTCTGCAAGCTTCACAGTAAACCAGGCACAGCTGCGGGATGCCCGTGAGGACCTCGAGGCGATGTTGACATATAACATCCGCCGGAGCAACCATGAGCCCCTTCTGGGCTTTTGCTGCAGCCTGCTCAAGTACATTGTCCTTGTTTGCTCTTACATGCTGTAGAACAAATATGATCTCTTTTCTAACTCCCTAGTGTCTAATGGTTTGTACAGGATATAACTTGATAAGATGAAGTAAATGGAGCCTTTGATAGTGGAAGAAAATATTTATAATGGTGCAAGGGGGCAAATTGAATCATGTAGAAATGAATTAAATATCCTTTTATCGATTAGTGAGTAGAGACAACTCGTTTTCTATTGACACATTCTAGTGTAGCATCTCATGAGATGTATCATCTCATGTTAATTGGAGGACAAATTAGAACAAATTATTCTTTAGTCATTTAAGATCACTGTGTTGTGCTTCTATCCTTTATGTATTTGATATGTATGTGTATGCAGCTGGATACAAGAAAGCTCCAGTAATTTGCAAGACAGGGATTATGAGACTGCCTATAAGGTCTGGACTGGGAAGGAAGTTCTGGACATTTTCCATGGTCTTGGGATAACAGCTGAAACGTTTCCTGTGCTTCGGGTATCCCATTCCACACAGTGCTGCCTACAATTCACCTTCAACATGCTCTATACTAATATTAATTATTTTCTTACACTTCCCCAATGCAGAAATAGATATTTATATTTGTGTGTTTATACTTTATTGCTGAGCAGAAGCACTTTGAGGCAGTGCTGGAGAAGGAAGAGCGGGTCAGGCTGGTGAATGGGAGAGAGGACACCGTACAGGTTCCCACCATCAGCTCAAACACCCAGATTGTGCTCAAAAGTCTTTTTATGGTGTTGGGGTTCATGTTTCAACAAAACTGCAGGTTATTATCTCTTAATTAGCTCAGATACGACAAGCTTATGCATATTTGCATAAAACTGGATGCATATTTTTTATATCTTTTGAATAATTTCTATAATAATATTTCTGGCTCACATCTTGTTATTTAATTAAAATATTTCTAACCTTTTTCCACTGCAGGAATTACTCAAACTTATAATTATTGGTACTTTGTGTAGCACTTCATTGGGTGGTTTTATTATGATTTTGGACAAAGTGGCAGTGTGTAGAACATAGAACATATTCTGTATTTAACTTGGTAAAAGCTTCGATGCAATCTGTAATGATGATGTGGCTGCTTTTACTTGAAAGTGCTGCGTACTGAGTTCTTGTTTATATGTGCATGTGCGTAGGTTTGCGGATGACTACCGTGTGGCTCTTCAGCAGAGCTATGTTTGGACTACCCAAGAGGACGTGCCTGATGCCCAGGGTTTTTTTGCCCGGCCTCGCCGCCGCCGCCAGACAGCCCGCACTAAAACCCTTGTGCACACACTCAGCTTCTGGTGCCTAAATCCTGCAGTTGTGAGTGCTTTACCCTGAGTTGCAGCAGCACCAAAGTTTATTTACAAATCTATCCTGTTTTGATGTCATTTTCTTCCACAAATCAGTGCTGGAATAAGAATCAGTGTGTTCATCATTAATGTCCCGTGTATATGCAGTTCGAGATAACAGTTAACGTGTGTGTTCTGGTAGGCATTCTCTGATCTGAGCACAGCAGTACACAGTATAGTGCTCACTTCGGGTACTCTCTCACCCATGGGGTCCTTCTCTTCTGAGCTAGGCCTCAAGTTCTCCATCCAGCTGGAGGCCAGCCATGTCATCAGCAAGTCTCAGGTTAGTACAACCTACTGAGAAATGTAGCCTGTGAAAATAGTACTTAAGTTTAAATACATTTCACAGCAAGCCTGTGATTAAAAAATCATTCAGTATAAATAAGAGGAAACTCTTAATACACTTCATATAATATAGTACAACTCTATAATATCTGCATGTGTTTCATAAAAAATAGAAACCATAATCAATAACGCATAATCTATAGGTAATATCAGTTTGTTACTACACTTTAAGGATGAATGACAAATAGATATTTAGCCTTCTAGATATTAGATACTAGATATTGAGACCTCTCTGTCTTTTTCACCTGCTCAGTAACAAACTATGTTAACTGTGTGTATGCCTTGAAATTTTATTATAAATGGCTGTGAGTGTTTTGAACTACGGCATGAACTGTTGCAGGTTTGGGTTGGCACCATTGGAGCAGGTCCTCAGGGCCGTAGACTGTGTGCCACATTCCAGCATGCAGAAACCTTCAACTTCCAGGACGAGGTGGGTGCACTGCTGCTAAATGTGTGTCAGACAGTGACCCGAGGAGTGCTCTGCTTCCTGCCATCATACAAGGTAAAGTAGAGTAAAGTATAGACTCTGAGCTTTATATTTAGATCTTGAAATATTTTTTCTTAGATTAAATGATGAGTGTTTTATGTATAGCTCACCACTGGGAGGTGTTAGAGACCACAATATAAACCCTGACTGTTTTTTTTTTTACCCATTCATATACTGGTTGCGCTGGCTTCTTGACATGTCCCGTGAAGTGACAACTGAGGCACTCGCTTTAAAATTCAGTAGTAGATGTCAGTGAGGCTTTGTTTTGCCACTTAGCCACTAATTGGCAAGTCTAGTGTATAATGGATACTACACAAACCACAGTTCACAGACCAGCATTTTTTTTTTCTGCCTGTATCAACTTTCAAATAACGAGCTCACTTATAGGCTTCCATTGATAAATACTTTGTTCTCCTTTGTTTGTTATGCCTTTGCCATGAATAATTGATTTTCTTTCAAACTGCTTGTTACAATGACTCCTCTAAACAATCGAGTGACCTGCAATGTATCCATTTGCAGACCTGCATTATTTGTTAAGCTAGAGTGCACGCTTTTGTATTTTAAGTTAGGATATGGTGTAGAATTATGATGGTATATAACGATTATACATGACTTGTCAATGTGGATTAATATTTAATCAGAAACTGAGCAGTCTGGGGATTCTTTTGAGCCTTTGAGATGTTGAATGTTCTGGAGCCTCAAAGTCCCATTTGAGAAATAACCTAGACTGTCTTCTTTTTCCAGACACCTTCCTACATGATCTCTCTCTCTCTCTCTCTCTCTCTCTCTCTCTCTCTCTCTCTCTCTCTACCTCTCTACCTCTCTCCCCCTTTCTCTCTGTGTTTGTATGAGTTGTTTGCATGTATATTTTATCTGTGTACTGCTTCACCATTTCAGATGCACACACATATGCTTCACCTACAAGCTGTGGTTTGTAGTAGTTTTGACCCCATTAAACCACAGTGCACCTCATCGTCTGGCCCGACCGCAGGAGAAATAAACTGGAAACAACTGAGGGGGGGAGGCACTTATTAAATGTTGGTTTGCAGAGGTGAAAAGATCTCAGAGAAACGCAAGATGCTTTTAAAGCAGATTAAGATAAGGGCCATTAGAGGTGATGTCGCCATGCTGTCTGTGTGAAGATGCGTCTATACTGGCGCCTGGTGCCGGTGGGGAGTGAGTGTCGGGAGGCTGTATCCGTTTAGCTTTTGTCCTATCAAAGTCAAAGTGCACTGCAGGGGGAATGAGCTAAGAGCCTGTGAGACCTTCAGGTCCCTTCACATGCTGTCTAGTGTCTCTCAGGAAAATTTAGGCGTAAGTACATACTTACATAGTGTCTAGGACACTTAGACTGTTAGATCATGCACATCCAAATGAGCTTCAGTGTTTTTTGTATGTTCATTCTTTATTGTGAAATATAAAATCACATAGAATTTTAATGGCATTTAGTTATATAGGGGGTTTAATTTTTAGGCAGTAATTTTTAGGTACGTATAATGATTCTCAGTATTAAATCAGTACATTAATCATTTTAGATGGTAAAAAGACAAAAGAGTAAACCATAGAAATTTTCTTAAACAAAAATCTGGATCAGAAAACAATATTGTAACTTTTAAGTTCTTGTGCAGTTTTCTTCGTTTTTGCTTATATCCATTTAAATGAACATTTTCTTCTTCTGGATATTTTTATTGTTCCTTTGTTTTTAGTCTGTTTAAATAAATGTTTTATCTAATCCACTCTAACACATTGTCAAGCTCAAAACAGTTTGGCTTCAATTTGCCTTATATAACACACAGTGTGGTTGCTGTATTTGTTGAAAAATATTACATTTAAATAGTATTTTTGACACTTTCAGGGCCTCATCTTTGAAATTTGTTACATGATATACGTTTATTTTGAATATTTTTCTACATAAAGCAAGAAGAATAATTAAAAACAGCTTTTGGAAATGCCTGTTTAATCATTAAGTGTTCAGAAGCAGAGTGTGACATCTTAAACCTTCCTCATGTGAATTTTACTCTTGAAAACCTAAATATTATGAAAATGTAATTTCGTTCTTATATAGACAGAGTGGAGTATTACTTTTGTCTCCATTTCTAACGTGTATTTAACTAAAAGACTGACAAGACAGTTGGTTTCATCACAGTGAAATAAACCAGGCTTTGCTTCTGTAGCTGCTGCCCACTTGAGTTGTAAATGAGCTGTAAACTCTCACACTGAGCTCCGCTAACAGCTAACAGCACTGAATCTCTCCACTCATGAATGTTTACCACAGCAGGCTCACAAGAATCTCCCAATGCTTTCTCAGCAGCAAGAGGAAGAAGCTTTGAGCGACACGGTCCACTTATGAAGCTTTCATGAGTCACTCGGTTTCACATGTATTTTAGAGTAAATATTTTGCCTGTAGCTATCATGCCAATTGAAGTGTATAACTTCCTTTCTCGAAGCTCTGCATTAGGGAGGCATGCTCTTCACTAGATAAAACCGGATCCGTCCTCCAGCCGATCTTGCACTTTATCTGCTGCTCTTAGCTCTGGGACTGTTGTCCTTGTGCTAATGGCCTGCTCTGCATCAACTCAGAGGAGCAGAGCTGCTCGTCAGTAGGTGGCACAGGCGCCACTCGACTTCAGCCGTGGCGTAATTGTCGCTGTCATATTTGACGGCTGAATTATTCACATCTGTTACACGTCTATGCCTGCCATCACCAGGGTCTGCATGTTTCATCAATGATGCCCATCGACCAAGCTGCTTCCATTATTTAATAGGTTGGCAAAAAAGGGCTGCCTGCTTCCAAACATCAGAGTGGCAATGATGATAAAGTGAAAGAGATAAAGAGATGTGCTTTCAGTGGTGCTGGCAGAGTCAGTACATTAGAATTCAGTACAAACAAGTGCCACTACATTATCCCATGCCCTTGGAGAGCAGGATCACTCTGTCCAGTGTACTCTATTGTGTAAGCTGTGTGATGCGTATAGTTTTCCTAAATACATCTGTAATTTTTTCATTCACCGTTCTTCTTTTTTGTAAGCAGTCATCATTCCACCAACTTTTCTTTGTTTTTGAAAGTTTTAATAATGCTGACCTCTAACATGTCCTAAAATTATCTATATGCAATCAAAGCCATGATCCTGGTCATACAAGAATGAGCGCAAACAAAGGCTATTTACAAACAAACTTATTCATTGTGCCTTGGTAGATTATACATGAAACTTGTACTAATCTTCTTTTAAGATGTTCGCTGAGCAATAACAAAGAGCTCCAAATTCTCTCATACATTTTCTATTGACATGAGCTGTGGTGAAGGCCATGGCATATGATTTACATTTATGATTTGTCTTTATTCTCATCAGACTGTCCAGTGAACCCTTGTTTTCCGTGGATAGGGAAGCTGTAATCAGTAGGTAATCAGTCAGAATAGCTCTGTATGTATACAGAAAATTTTGAAAAAATTTGATCATCTCTCAAAGTGAATATTCACCAAACATCGCCTCATCAGTAATGAGGAAATGGCTTGATGAATGAAAATTCACATTTTTCTCAAATCAAAATAATTACTGATAATTGATAACTCTATGGTCATGTTTATTCTTTACTGTCATAGACACTTAAAGACCTTTAAGTTTGATGTTGGTGTTCTCCAGAATCCCTGAGATTCTTGACATGTGGTACAACCCTGTCTAAGAAAAAGACACAAGATTCATCCTTTTGATCCTAGTTTGTATGAAGCTGATGTACAAGCCTAAATATGCAATTTATGTCATATATTAAACCATGACAAGTATGTGTATCTCCTTCATTCAAGGTTTTGCATGCAATTTTTAAATTACTCAAGGAAGTTGTGAGGAGGTATAGGGGCTAGACTGATCATCAGCCTTTGTACTTAGTACATATTAGCTTTACCTTGTTTTAGCATTTTCGTCATTTCCTTACGAATTGTCTGCTGAAACTCAATCCCAAGTGCAGTTTGTAATTTGTTACAAGTCTTGTTTTGCTTCTCTCTCCTTCTCAGTTGTGCATTTGAAAATTTGGTCATGTTCACTGTTTAAGTTCCTGTGGTGTTTGTGTCATAGGATTTGGGCTAAACGTTTTGAATTGTTTTTAGAATTTTCCAAGCTATATTGATCTGAATCCCCACAAGAGCTTGTTTTGTGCCGTTGTGTTATTTTCTGTCTTTTAGATGGATCTTTGCTGATTCTTAACAAGGCCTGGCACAGGGTCACTCCTGCCATGTTTGCGTACCTGACCATCAGCCAAGTGTGTAGCTTGACATTTTTATTCTGTTGTTTTGTGCTCTGGGCCTTTGGGGGGGAAACACTGCCCTTGTCTGATAATGCCTGTGAATTAGTCATGAAGGCCATGCATGCACTTATCATGGTACATCCACTGTTATCTGCACCATGCCCTTAGCTCTATGTTTCACTCCTTCCACCTGTAGTAGACCACTTTGTTTGGGGAAAATAGGCTTTTCATTTTTGTCCATTTTCCTATTTTCTACAATGCAATTTTTGACCGTACGTATTGCACTGTACAAATTGCCTTTAACACTAATTACAAGAGTACAGGATTTAACCATGGAGCCGAAGGTGGGAGAAGAAAGACTTTAGCTTTCTTTTCTATAGCTTTCTATAGTTACTAATGAACCACACATGGATGTCTGTTGTAGACTTGATATTCAGCCCTATAGCACGCGTGGATTCCACTTTCACGGGCTGCTTTTGAACTGGTCTCCACTGTATGAACATGAGGGCTATGGAAAAATGTGTACGTAATTAAATGGCAGCATGGAGGCAGACTCAGGGCGATGTTTACTTACAGTGTCTGAGAGATAAAAGCATTAGAACCATTACTGTGCAAGCCAAAAGGCTCCTGGACTGGCACTGTATTGTATTTCACTCGTTTTTATAAGGCCTAACAAATTACAGCTCTGGGAATATAAACAATGAGCTTACACGAGAGTCTTTGTGCATGCACATGTCCCTGTCTTTTAAGGTCCATATCAGGTTACATTGGGGTTATCAGTTTACACTCTGGCCTGGAAAGAAATTAATAACATTGTCCCAAAGTAAATTCAGTGTGCTTAGTGCATTGACCTGATCCATCAGAAGAATGAGTCATATGTAATATGTTTTTTTATACATAGACAGAAATTATCAGAACAAAAACAAACTTTTCTTTCTTTTGTGACCGTGGAAAAGCTCATCGTTTCTCATACAGTACAAGCAAAGCATCCAAGCAAGGGTGTTCACACAATTCTGTTTTTAGTTTTCTACTCTTACTACTAAAGATCATCTACTTGACCTTACTAACACATTTCCACATGAGTGAAGAATTTGTTTGATTTTGCATTAAAGCAGAGGGCTGAATTTTGCTATGGTACGAATGTAAAATTTCTGCTCTGAGTTGTATGAGAGGTAGACAGGTGATGTTTTTCTGAGAGCATGCATTATAGGCTTTACTTTTTTCTTGTACATAAAACTACAAGATGTACAACTACAAGGTTATTTAATCTGAAACCAGTGTTCAAAAACAATGTTTACTGTTTGGTTATGATTGGCTTGGGATCATGTGTCTTGATCCAGCATTTATGGATCCAAAATATTAAATGCTATTTTACCAGAGCATTAAATAGACAACCTAGACCAGTGACCAAATGTTACATCAATTTTTACATTGTAGGAGATGTGCTTCCACAGAGACAGTTTATGCAGCTGCTAATGTGATATTTAATGTAATATAAAAGAGCACAAAATTTACAAATGAAACACATTAAGCTAATATGAAACACAAGACCTCTATTAATGTTTAATTGAATGCTTGCCATATTTTCCGCACGAATAGTCTACTTGTTGTAATCTAGTAGTAATAGTGTAATAATTTTAACTGTAATTTTGGTTAAATTTAACAAATTGTCTTATCCATTATTGTGCAAAACAAAAAAACAACAAAAAACACTCCAGTTTGAAGGAGAACATGGCCAAGCACTAATCTGTCTTGCTTTAAACTCACTTGTATTGTTTATCATTTTATCAGTAAACATTGCACTCAAAGCACAACACCTCCTGTGTGAAGCTCTTGAACAACTTCATAATGAAGCTCAAGTATGTACATATGTTTGAAGTCTGAATATAGTATAATATACCTGTACTTAACTTGAGTCAAATGTTATAATCCTTATACCTGATGAATACTCAATCACTGAAAGCTGTATGTAGTGAGGAAGATGTTGGTAAATCAGCTGTCTGCCTGAATAGATGCTGGATAAGCTGAGGGATCGCTGGATGAACACAGGTTTGTGGGAGAAGCTGGAGGAGAAGAAAGCAGTGATTGCAGAGCCACGTGGAGGAGCCAAGAGTGATTTTGATGAGCTGCTACAAACGTACTACAATGCCATTAGACAAAGTGGCGCCCGAGGTGGGAGTAAACACTGTTCTTCTACTATTCATGGGGTCAAAGTGATCTTTTGTGATTTTCCATAAAATTCCTTTTGTGTAAGCATTTATTTGATGGCTGTGATCTTAATTTGTTTTCGTTTTTACTCAGATGGAGCACTTCTGATTGCAGTTTGCAGAGGGAAAGTGAGCGAGGGGCTGGATTTTTCTGATGACAATGCCAGAGCCGTGGTCACTATAGGCATTCCCTTCCCCAACATCAAAGACCTGCAGGTAACATCCTGTACTGTTAAGCATTGCATTTCCTCCCCCTTTACTTACAGCAATATTTTGGAATGTCTGTTTTAATTTTTACTTGTTAAATAAAGCTAACCCAGCCACTGAGGGATTAACTCCCATTTTATCCAGTCCAAAGCCAGGATAAAATGGGAGGGTTGCGTCACGAAGAGTATCTGGAAAAAAAACCTGTGCCAAATCAAATACGCAGACCAGATGATCTGCTGTGGTGACCCTGAACAGGGATCAGCCGAAAAAACAACAATAACAACAAAATTATTGTAACTGTCCTGTACAGCACTGATGTCTTCAGAAAGATCCTAACATAGCAATGTGTACAGCTTTCGTTTCTGTGATCCATAAACTAATTCCATGGTGATTTTATTGTTTCTGAGCTGTCCTTAGCATATCATCTTGACCTTTAAGCCTCCCCCTTGGTCTACCTTGCTGTCAGAGTGTATTGAAGTTTTTCTTACCGTGTCTGTCACCGTGAGGGACACATGTGGATGACTGATGCGTCCAAGCCCTTCACCTTAGCAGAAACTGGTGGCACGATGGCTGCTTTACCTCTGGGTTAAGGCTTTGATTTTTTTTCCCTCATTTCTGCTCTCCTGGAAGCTGATTTGCTTTGCCATTTGGATAAGGCTGTAGAGGGAATATCAGGTGGGTTTTAATTGCAGCCCTTGTTTGAGGCTTTAAGCATCCAGCATTAAGATGATTGATCAAAGAGGAATAGGGTGCATGCCAGCTTCTCAACTAGAAGGAGTTTGATTTATTTAAATGCCACATAGTGTGCCTGACAGAACTCTACAGTGTTTGTTTCTTGCCCTTCAGATAATTTGTGATCAGTCACTGTCTAAAAGCATTCTGTTTCCAGAAGTAGAGAAAAAAGTATGTTAGATTGTGTTTATTAAAGAGCAGGGTATGACATATTTATAAATAACATACAAGTTTTTTAGCATCTTGATTATGCGGCATATGACGACCAATTAAATCCATATCACATACATAACTTCTGATACAGCAGAATACTTGACTATCATTATCTTGAACACTGCACAATCATGGTATTTCTAAAATTGTAGTCCACAAAATTTACAGCGTTACAGGTTCACCTGTATAATTTTTGATGAAATACAAATAGTATTTGTCTTACAATTGAGATCACACTTGTTTCATGACTCACACGATTCCTTGACAGAAAGAATAATGCAGATTTCTTAAACCCTTTCATTATTGTAGCAGCACATGTGCATTTTGATTTTCTGACCTACTAACACGTTTGGTTCAGTCTTGAGCAGGTTACTTAGTAGAACACTTTAATCATATTAGGGTGCTAAGGGCACAGTGTGCACAATATTTATCAAGAGCTGCACTTTCTCATTCATCTGGATGTTAAGAATAACAAGTAAATGAGGTTATGCTAGACCTCACGTTTATGATGTGGTGTCCCTGGGCTTCCTGTCCTCTGGCTATTACTGTGCTGATCAGAGAGAATGATGTGGTGACAGTTTTGGAGCGGAGTAATACAGAGCTGATACCGAGACCTTAGGGCTTCCTGCGGTTTAGGAGATGACCTCATTAGGGCAGAAGCAACAGTGGACATTGACACTAATGACGGTCAGAGCGCAGTGGCTTCCCTGCCAACAGCTTTTTTGACACACACACACACACACAATGTGCATACATATCATCTCTTTATAATCATTTCTTTTCCAAAGGTTTGATAATCCTCCACTTTTAATGTTTTAAACAGAAACATCTTTGTAGAGATGGTACCATAAAATACCATAAAATCATAATGACACATTAGATGACATTTGAGGAACAAATTACAATATTGCTGTAAAATTTACTTGTGAAGTTAAAAAAGTTAAAGCAGTGTCCAGGGGTCATGAGGAGTCTATAATACAGAGCTCTCATGTGAGGTTTCATAGTTTTTATATGAAATAGTGACAACATTCAAATGCTGATTAAAAAAAAATGCTGTTTCCTTTCTGTATCTTTTTATGATTGGATTCATGTAGACATAGTTTTGTTGCACCTTCTCAAATTAGCCTGTAAAAATGAAGGTTACTAGTATTCTTAGTCTGCTCCAGTTATTTGCTTGTATATTCTGGTTTAATCTGAAGCAGTGAATCATATCTGAAATAAGGCATTGTGGGATGTGAACATGGATTTTAGAGTCTGTAGAATCAATCTACTTTTACATGCCTGGTGCATATACATTCAGTCAGTCATGAAGCATGCCTCTCAGTCAATGTCTGTTTTTAGGGATGAACAGGTAAAGCTGAAGAAGGCTATCCTCTGACATTTAACAGATCCCTTCTAGCTTATGGTTTCTTGCACATTTAGAAGAAGTGGCCCACAGCTAGAACTGACTTTTTCACATATGCAGCCTGTCATATTAAATTGAGTTTTAATGTAGTGCAGGAAGGTGAAGGCCTAGATGCTGAAATGGACCCTGATTGGAATTAGATGACATTGACTGCCTTGAGCGAGTGGCCTTTACTTTTTATGACCAGATCTTCATGCGGTCGTCTTGGCTCTGAGACTGATGATAATCATATCTCATATCAGCAAGACTTACTGTAGGTGTGGACATTAGGGGAAAATATTACTTGAACACAAATTCAAAATAGTCAAACCCTGGAACGATAAGGTTGTATTAAACTTTTTGGAAAAATAAGGTCTGTTATAAAGTAGGAAGGCTATGACTTCCTGCAGGTGGTGACACAGTGACTTAGCGGTGACCATATTTGTTGCACACCTCCAGGGTTGGGAATTGGATACCCACCTCTGTCATTTTTGTGTGGAGTTTGTGTGTTCTTCCTCTTTTTTTTGAGTTTCCGCTTGGTACATCGGTTTCCTTCCCCATGTCAAATTGTCCATGCGTTGTAGGCTGATTTTCCTCTCTAAATTAGTATAGTGTGTGTAAGGGTGTGCGCGCAATAATAAAAATAACTTAGTGTTTATTCCAGAACGTGAATAATTACTTTTGCTTAGGTTTGCTAACAAAG
>JAOTRN010000051.1:13958346-13971526 GCA_028566695.1 Bagroides melapterus
CTCTCTCTCTCTCTCTCTCTCTCTCTCTCTCTCGCTCTCTCTCTCTCTCTCTCTCTCTCTCAGAATTTTCTTCCTGAGAGTGAGGACTTTCTTGAGCTCTTGAGCAGGCCTTCAGTGACACAAATGATTACAAAGTCATTTTAGCCCTTACAGTCTCTTGATTCCCTCCATCATAGTGTTTACAGTTAAACAGTTGCTGATAAACAGGGTTTTGCTAAGATGATGGATTGCCACAAGAGGAGCGAACATGTCGATAATTGCCATGCTGTAGATCCTGCAGCGCCAGGGAGCTGAGCATCTCTGTAAAGCTTTGTTTGCTGGACGCATTAAAGCTGGCAATAATGACAAGGCAAACAGGATTATTGACAGAGATACAAAAGGTTCTTTAAGGGTGTCTTAACCAACTGTGAATGAAGCACCTACACAGAACACTGTGGGAGGTACATGGCAACACGGACCAGGTGAACCATTTAACCCTATGCAGTTCAGTCAGAACTATATGGTTCATCCACAAATAGTGAGATAGGTTTTGCAATATATAAATAAACTTTTGACTGCTGAGTAGACAGACATGTGTTGAGAATGATCAAACTCCATTTTATCATAGTATTATCATTGTCTGTTATTTTCTTTTATTTGTGACCCTGTATTAACCATGAGGTTTCTTGTCATCACTTGTGGTCCTCCAGTTATTTGTTCAGTTATGCCACAAGAAGGTAATATGGTTGCTTGTGCTTATTATGTTACAATACTATATTTAATTTTCCATAATATGTTGGGGAACCAGTTTTCTCCTATTACTCTCTTTCCTGTTCTCTGTGTTGAGCGTCACTGGCCTGAACATTCCTACCACCTTTACTTCATTAACGCAGTTTGTCTTTGAGGAGGTAGTGGGTGCTGTTTACCAACACATCTGCCTGCATGCATCCTCCACCGGGACTTCATCAGCAGATGGAAATGAATGCCTGTTTACAACCTCCAAGGCCCTTTCAAACATTTGCTTGATGGTGAGTGAATGCCATTTTTGCAAATGAGCCCAGTGTCTTCTAGCACCAGCTTTGCATAGCTGTTCAAACTTTCGTCTAGGTGGTGGCAATCAGCAATACAAATACAGGCAAAAATCTCTCTCGTGTGTTTGATTTATTTCTGATGTTTTCTCTGAGTCTACCTCATGCTCCATTGGGGGGAAAAAAAAAAGATTTATTTGAGCAGAGAGGCATTGTGTTCAGCTTTGGAGGGTTCTTACATTTTGAAGTGTCGGGAAGATTATGGAGATGTTTTTGTGTGTTCAGAAAGTGCAGGAAAGCACACACTTCAGACACGCAAAAACTAATGGAGTGTCTAGAACAACATGGTTTCCAAGGAGACTAAGTAGTAGTAACACAAGCAAGTGGGAAGCAACAACAACCTGTCAACACACAATGATGTGTGAGAGTACTTGACTAGGCCTGTGCAATCTGGTGGAGCTTAATTTTCCTCCTTTTTGCTCAAAGAATTGGGGCATAGTTTTTAAAAAATTAACATAGAACTGCATAGTTAACACTCTTTCCTGCAACATTCGTATGTAAAGCAGAGGTGACATTAATCTAAAATTTTCTCCAGGTATTCACGATTATTTGTCTTTGATTTCCATCTGTGATCTCACATCGTTTCCCTTGTGACAAAAGAATACAAATGATGGTAAGTCATGCAAGGCTGAGTCCTCCTCCATAGCTGGTCTGTCGTAAGCCTTCGGTTGTTAGCCCTGCTCCAGTATGCACCCTAATGGATGATTCATATTATCACTAGTCAATATTTATCTGGCTAACATTAAGAGTAATGGGCATTGCTTTATGTTCAGAATGTGGTGCCACTAATACTACCTGCCAATAGCTGCATGGGTGTTACCTCTAAGGCAGAAATAAAGCGTAGGGATTCCCCTCTCACACATGCTGTCACTTGACAAATGAGCTCTGCTCTCTCTTGTCCTTATGCACACAGTGAGCACACACACAGTACACACAGACAAACACAGGCACAGGCTATGAGACTAATCTGAAGTGTAAACAAGGGAGGAGTACACAGGGACTACAGTGATGTATTGATTTGAGGTTGAGGCTAATGTGGTGGTCTTAAGCCAAGAGAGAGTGTGAGTGTTTGTGTGTGTCTGTTTCTCTGTTGTGTGTGTGTGTGTGTGTGGGGGGTCTGTTTTCTTAAAATGTGTATTTGATATTTTTAGATGGTTGGCATTTCTAGAAAAAAAAACAATAAGATAATACATTAAGTACGAGTCTTTATTTTTTTTTTTTTTAATACCTCTGTCTGTACCTGTCCTGTGCAGTGGATTCATCCAGTTGATTTAAGCACTAGACATCCCGTGGCCTCTTGTTATATGTAACAATAATTAAACAGCTACTCTTCCGTTCTCACACATTGGGACTTAATTCATTTCATTTTGCTTTATTCAACATGAATTATTCAATCAACAAAGGTATGGATACTTACCCAGGATGTCAGCTAATCCAATATCAATCAGGTTCTACTCCTGCCTGTGTGGTACAGGAGTGCTTGCTAACTAAGTGGATTCAGATTATATCAGCTGTTATTACAGAAGGCTTACCTTAATTCCCTTAAAGTTTAATTATAGAGGAGTAAAGCTTTATGGACTGAATAAAATTATTTAGAATATCATGAAGTGATTATTATGTAATTGTAATTGTCTTTCTGTTTGTCTCTTTGTATTACGACACATCTGCTTTGAAACTTTTTGATCTCAAAAGGTTTTGATTTCAATTAATTTCCTATTTTTAAAATATAAAAAAAAACTTTGTATTTGTGCACCGTGGAATGTGGCTCAAAGAATACCTTAAATGTTTGGAATTCCTTACCCATGTTTCTGATGATCCTGTTGTAAAAGACATTGTTGGCACTCTGATACTTCACCGAATCTCAGCATTCCAGCTGCATCAGATGGCGTGCCAGTGCATTGCAGGCTGTCAGCCTGGGGTTGATAGTGAGATAAAGGACTGTCTATAAGCTTTTCATGAAAATTTTCTCAAATTACTTAGGATAGCAGAGCATGGTGATTGGCGGCTGACGGTCCTTCTCTTAACTTTGGTTCTCCTCTAGAGGGGGTGGGTGGCTGGAGAACCTCACAACAAAAGCGACCACTTTGTCATAGTAGTGTATTCACCAGTTGGGAGTCTCTTCTCACCAACTTTGGTACACAATGGGGACAGAGACGGGTCATTAAATGACCTTATCTTTAATATGGACATACATGTAAACATGACTACATGCAGTAAGATGTTTATTTATTTCTTTTCTTACTTATTTGTTTGCTTGTTTTATGTGACTTTTTACTTATATTTATAGTCACTTTACAATTAAAAGAAATCACAAAGACAAAAAAGTATTTTAAAAATTAAACCTGTCATTGAGGTCAGATCACAGTGGCCTAACTGTTTGCGGTCATGCTGATCAACATATCAGCATTAGCACTGGCCACTACTGCAAAAAAATGGACTTCAAGAGCAGCATCAGAGTTACACAAAGAAAAAATAGGCATCTTGTGGCACTGAGGGACAAGGAGCCCAGAGACCACCCAGAACAATTGTGTTAATCAGGCCAAATCAAGAATAATATAATAATAAGCATACATCTCTCTCTTCAGCAAAATCAACGATCAGGTGCTGCACTTAATTCAGGGCCAGTAGGCAGACTCTGTGCATGTAGATAAAGGCCAGAGGAATTCCAGCACTCAAACTCCGCTGGCGTTCTGCCACTACCAGCAACCATGACGAAAATGCAACCACTGACAACAGAACAATTTAACAACACAACAAAAGACAAACAGGGGAAAACCTCCAGAGGTGGCAGCACATAAGTTGACATCAAAAATGCACGCAGTGTACACTCAAACTGAAAATGCAAATAAACCATCCATATGTATAATTTGTTACAGATTGATCTGTTAAACACCTGATACAATACTTTGGCTGATTGTCATTTCCTCTTACCAACTTGCACCAGGCAAGTCAGAGCCTGGAAAAAATAAAACTGTAAATTTTTGGGGCTTGTGAACTATAGTGCTTGAAAATGTGGGTCTGCTATCAACATGCAAAAGGGTAAAGAGAATATTCACCAAGTGATCTGCATTATCAATACTGGACAATCTACAGTCTGTTAGAGCTCAAAAGAGATGAAGTCTTTATTTAATTATTTACATTAAATGAAATTGTATATCTCTTGATGGTGGAGTGGCTGAAATAATCCAAGCTGTGTGTTTTTGTAGCTCTACATATGACACATTCTGTGTAAAGTTATCTCTCTTGTCATCATCTTAGCAAAGCAGACAGCTATCAGTGCCATCAGGTCTGAAGTCTGGCACCTACTTATATGCGTGAAGAATTCGCTTACTAACTCTTTCCTGGCACTCTAGCGCATCATGCACACTTTCTTCCTCCAAAACAGACATCCACATTCCAAAAGTCTACACAATTTCTTGAATTGGTAATTCTATCAAGATCTTGTTTGTATCATTTGGAGATTTTCTGTCTGCTATGTGTTTATGCCTGAAGGCTGGTGAACATTGTGATCTGAGAGATCAGTCGTATGAGCACATGCTCACTCTTACACTCTAACAGTTTGTTTATAAACAAAGCTGGCATTTTAGATTATATGGTGACTATAACTTTACTTAATATGGAAATGTAAGTAATTTAGTATCTCTAAAGAAACCTGTAGGCACGTATTTAATCTATCATCCACTGAGATGTCAAGGACTGAGCTTTAATTCTGCTTATGATCAGGAGGACTGTGTTGCTGTCTCTCAAATTACTTAAAGGTCAAGTATAATCTGTGTGAGAACACTATTCCTGCCTTATGTGATGACTGTCTTTCACTTGTTTTTCAGACAATGCTGCCAAACCCAAATTAGATGACAGACTCAGACAAATGCTCAGTTGTAATACAGGAAGCACAATTCACTATCCTTCAAACTCAGTAAATGATCCAACCTCACCTGCTTACCGCCCTAGTATTGTTTGCATAACGCCTCCACAAATGTGCCTCTTTTCACACCACGAGTGCAGTAATAATGAAAGATGACATGATTAAGACACTGAAGACATAATCAGTACCTAATCTTGTTTTGTATCAACTGTTGCTATACTTCCAAGTGTGTCAGAGATTAAAAAAAAAAAAAAAAAAAGGCTTTCAACCTTGCTATTATTCATCTTGAATATAAATCCCTGCATTCTCCGGAAGGGTATGGCGTTCACCGCCGTTTGTTCGTATCATCATGAAGATATCTAATATGGATTTGATTTATAGGAAGGATTTGCTTTATAGGTAGGAGTTTGGAAGAAAAATAAAATTAGCATAATTTAGTCTCTTGTCATAGAGGTAGTGATGAGAAAATCCTGGCAGGTGTGATAAAGGGATGTGAGAAAGCAGACACTTGTTCTAGCCAAGAGGATTTGTCATTTTGTGACAGCTTTAACTAAGCTCTTAGGGATGATGACTTGCAAAGACTTATTGGGGCCTGAATTAAGGGAGTGAGTGAATCACTAAGTGTGTAAGTCTTTGCAGGCTTAGTGTTCATCAGTATGACAATGATAGTTGTCCTTAGATTCCTATGCCTTTGTTTTGGCATAATTTCTAGCTGGAGGTATATAAGCACACCCTACTCTATAGTCAAAAAGAATTTTGTTTCAAACCAAGGGACGTGATAGGGCTGGCTCTATACACTATATATGAAAATAAAGGCTCTGAGAAAAACTCACAGAGATTAGAGTGAATGTTTGTACGGGTGTTGTTGTTTTATTTGCTTAGTAACCCTGCATTATTGTCTTTTTTTTTTATATTTCCATAAATTTAACAGACAATGCTATATAGGTCTCTAGCCCAATGATCACTCTTTATCCCTTCTGCCCATAGAGTTGGGAAGGAACCTTAAAACTACTGCTATGCAGGGATGATCAGTTACAGGTGATGCATTAGGAACCAGATGACATCCTAAGATTTAGAATAAATGTATTGGATGTTTTTATGGTTGATTTTCTAGGGCTTATCCTGAGAGCTTTTTACTAATCAGGCAGAATGCAGACTCTCCTGGCAAAACATTTTGAGTGGATGAGGCTTTTTGAGAGCAGGGTTTGGTTCCGATTAGTTACACTAGATATCAGACTCATTGTATTTACTCATTGAACCTGCTGTGTCACCTGAATTGTGTTCAGATTTATATTTTCTTAATGAAAAATATCTTTGTTTGTACTTACAGTGCTTATATCCACTTCAAATTTACACACAAATTTTGTAACTTTCTAAATTTTAAGTGTAAGGATATATGCACTGAAAGTATATGGGGAAAAAAAAACCAAGCGACTGAATATTAATTTTCTATCACTGAATATGCACACCTTATAATGGAAAGTTGTTGAATTGCACATAGAACATAGAAGTGTCTGCACTCACACAATTTATCCAGTAGAGGGAATTGACGCTCCGGATGATGAAAGCCAACAAAGGGGAGGACGTCAGCTTTCACGGAACATTTAGGCTGTATAAGCACACTTGCTCCGTTTTATCAAAACATTCTCACTAGACCGTCCCAGTAGTCCACCCCTATTTTACATATTTTTTGTATAGAAGGTAAGGGTTTAGTTTTTTGGTCTACAACCAAATATCTGTGTTCTGGAGATGGTTCTGGTTCATGTGAGCAAAACTTAAGCCAAGCCTCTGGCTTAAACAAATTAGTTTTCCACTTCCGTAAATGAGTAATGCCTTTAAAGGAGTGCTGGGGTGTGGGAGAGTAAAAAGACTGCACGGGCAGCATGAGGAATCCACTATTGTAAACACAATCTCTCTATTCATTTTAATACAAATGCAAAGAGGGAGCAGGGGGGGAAGGCTCCTCCACAGCTATGAAAAAATTGGTCAAAAGCACATTTTTAATCTTTTGTAGCATGTATATTTTGCAGTGCTATCTTTATTTTATGAACGCTAACTTTTTAATTGTTTTTTTCCCCCACTTCTTTGTTTGTTTATTTACATAAATATGTTACAGACCAACAGATTTATCCAGGTATTCTTTAGGGTGCTTTTACCTATAGAGTATTTAGTCCATATGAATTGATCTCTGGTATCACGATCGAGAATACATCAGTCACATTTGGGTGTGGACCAAAGTAACATATCCAAGACCATCTGAGCTAACTTGTTCTTGGTCTGGACTCTAGTGTATTTCAACTCCTTCTACTGGAAGTTGACAAAACATCATATATTTTGGGCAGCAGGAGGCATTTTTAGCTGTGAGCTGCTAAACTGTGCTAAAAAAAAACACTGTAGAGTCACAGATGTACAAGGTACTCTGAATAGATGAAAGATGAACAGAAAAAGAAAATAAATTGTAGCTGCTGTGCTCAAAATACAAGAATTTATTTATAGATAATTTAAGAAATTAAATTAAATTAAGAAATATTACCTTATTAGCAATGGTTTGTTTGACTTATATTTCCAGGGACTGAAAAAAGTTCTGTACAGATGTTTACTGTACAGTTCACTCAGGTTGTTTGGTTTGGTTGGTTGGTTGGATTTCCTTTTTTTCCCCCTTTGTTTCATTATGTGTCAAGTGAAACTCATCCCAACAAAGTAGGAAGTGAACCAAGTGTATCAAATTACACTTTGTTTGGTACTCCAGAAAGAGATTAATAGGCAATGAGCAGTCTTTTTTCAAGTCCACCCAGAGTAGTGGGTTAAAGACATGTCACAGGACAGGCCAAATCATTACTGACTGCCTCCTTCCTCTTATTTAACCAACCAAGGAGCTGGCAGGACTTAGCTCCTAAGCCTTGCCTGTAGCCATTGCCACTAAACAACTGTTAAGGTAGGATTACAGGCAAGCATAATTGGGGTTGTTAAAAGTTAAAACTTGCTTGGAAAATTTCAATAGAGGTCAAAGTGTTTCAAAACCTGGGCAAGCATTGGATACTGAACTGAACAAGACAGTTTTCCCCCATGTTCCTACCTTAATACCAGCTGAGATTTTGTGGCAGAGGATATGCTGAGGACTTTAGCTTAAAGACATGTTTTTTACAAATGACTCAACATCTTAATGTTTTGGGAATATCCCACTTTTCCAGTGACAAACACACATACACACATACTAAACTAATGACTTGCTTTTATATACTAGCCATCCCCTTCCATTGAAGTCATTTGCAGACCTAGACTCTGCATTCAGTGAATCCATCAAAGTGGTCTGTGATGTTACCATGGTCGCTATAAACGTGAATACTTTATTGATGTATGGATTTGGATAGGAGACAGTGTTTTTCGGATTTCTGATTTTCATTCTGATTGGCTAACTAGCCAATTAGAGAAATAAAGTTAAGCCAGAGTTTTATTCTTTGTGCCTGTTCTTGTTTGTTAGACTGTGTTCTTTTGCCATCACAACACATTGTATATCGCCTTCTGAGGCCTTTATATAACCTAGTGGATAAAAACTCTAATCCATGGTCCTCACACAATGTAATTAATAATTTTTATTGCTGCTTTTATCTAAAGCCTTTTAGTTAGGTTTATGTTTTATTGGAGCCAACCAGATGTATCTTTTGATCAAGGAACACTGCCACAGTGTGTCCCACCACTAAAGTTGAACTTCTACCAGGATGTCCCCCCCATTTAAGTCCACTTTTTAGTTTTCCACTAGCCTGAATTCACCCCACTAAACTGTGTTCATGTTGTGGATTGTACAGAATTATATAAGTAGCTGCCTTGGATAAGATAAATTTGATTAAATTGCCTTGTTTATGGTCAAACTTGACGATAACTTGTTTGTAGTCCGTAGCCAGGTGAAAGGGAGATTGGAAAAACTGTTCTCTGTAAAGTGTCCCTTCTCCCTCGGTCACCTCTGTGTTGCACCCATACAGCACTGGTAGGGCGTTTAGCATGCAAAGCCATCTGGTCGCACCAGCAGATCCGGCTGCATGTGGATTGAATCAAAATGATCCGTTAATTGACTATTTACTGGGCTCCAAAAAGACCATAATGGACTTGATATTAAATCCCCTCTAAAGTATTTAAAGTGTGTTTCTGAGTGCTTTTTCGGAAAGAAGGCCCTGCTTTTACAAGAGAAAGAGACTTAAGCTCCCAGGTCAGAGTGTGCCCAGCCAAGGCAGCTCTCAGACAGGATTTAGGGGCAGCAGTGGGAAGCAGTGGGAGAAGGGCAAGGTAGAGGAGGGGAGAGACACGGCCAGATACACCCCAATGAGTTCCAGATGCCCCCAAGTCCCAGTTTTGCACAAATAGATACTACAAGCTATAGTGTTCTATGTGGGGCTTAAACCTGACTTCTCTTTAATGGTGATAAAGTACTTTTGTGTGGGAAGTTAAATCTTATAAATCTTTAGGGTCTATGTTGTCTTCTTATATCCAATGAAAGAAGCTTCAGTAAGGAAAAAAAGCATCCAGTTAAGTTTTGATCAGATGACAATGAGCAGAGGTTCTTTTTAAGTGATCTGAGATTTATCAGAGGTAGGCTTAAGCATGAGGGAGAGTGCGTCAGTTTTTAAAAGCAGATTAAAAAGCCACATGATGCTTCCTGCAGTAGAACTCTCCCCACTGTATATTGCTTTGGATCTCAACCTCAGGGCAATGGAGCCATCTATCTTAAAGCAGAGATAATCATAGCTAGCTCATTTATCATAGCATTGGAATTCCTTCATAGAATCCGTAGCTACAGTGTATTTCATTATGGATTTTGGCACTTTTCAAAAGAAACAGAGGCTCTGTTCTTCTCTTCCCTCAGATCTGGTTGGTTCCGTCGGCACTCAGGTTCTGTTCTAGGATCAGGACTCTTGGGCCCGTTCATGGGAGTCAGCAGTGAGCTGCATTTTTACACTTTTTGTGTTTTTTTCATGCATGCAGCTTATCTTTTGTAATAAAGCTTGAGTCATCTGTATGCTTTACTCAAATGACAGCCTTACTCATATTCATGATTTTGCACAATAAAAGCTTGTATATGTTCCTTATGGTCATGAATGTTGATTTAGATTTCTCGCTGAAAATTCACGATATAAGCACTGAGGATGTTAAAATCAATGGAAAATATTTTCTTATCCATTTGCAGAAAATTTGAGTGTATAGACACATTGATTCTGTTGTATTATCCAAATAGCTGTTCATATGCAAGAGAATAAAATTAAATAATAAAATTAAATTTCAATCACAGGTTTTCTCAAGGATTGCTTGATATATTTGCCACATCCATCTCAATGGTTCTGTCACTTATATTTGTTAGGTTTACATTTCTTAATAACCTTGGGTTAAATGGAAGTGTATCGGTCAGGAAAAATCATAACACTTGGTTTGTTATTTTCAAAACTATTTATCAGTTTAAAATCTGCTTAATATAGTAACCCTGAGTGTTGTATTTATCCCTGAACACTGTGGTTAATCTTTCTAAATCATCACTAGAGACAGAGAGGCCATGATTAATGATACATAGATCTATGATAACCCTCTGAAAATATTACCATGTGATTTCAATAAGCATGCAACATGGACAAAATGAACTGAATGGTACTGAACACTAGAGAAAGTACAGTTTCCTGTCAACAGTTTAAAATTTGCCACTGCTTCACAATACAGTGAGTGCAATGATAAGATTCCCTTTGATTTAAACATGTTCTAATACAATCCCATTTTAGAAGCTTACTAGGAGACAAAAGGAGTAACATTTATTCAACAGGTGTGCAAAAAAATAATATAGCTATGGATTTTGTTACATGTCAAATCCAAAGCAAACCGGATCATGCAGATCACCAGGCCAACATATGGTTTTCACATACATCCTTTTTTTTTTTTTTCTTAATGAGCGGTAAGCAGGCTTACCAAGATCTGGTTCATCCTTTTTGAGTTTGTTTTATGGCCTTTTGCCTGCTGTTTTACATTTTCAGTCTTGTAAGGGCTCAGTCCTTTGGGTCTTTGGTCTTGGACTTCTTAACAGTTCTCTGTTCTTCTCTTCTCTTGGCTTAAGGAGCACTCTTAAAGGCTCCATCTGGTTGTTCAGACCCTCTGTGATGTCCAGTTACTTTAAGTGTACCATGTAGGATTGAGTTTAATGCCACAATTAGGACTAAAATTCGGTGCTCAGCACACGTTGTTGAGATCTCAAGTTCTGTATGAAAGCATAGCACCGCATGATTCAGAATAGAGCTCAGTTATATCCACATTAACATAAACATATTGAGCTCAAAGTACATATGAGGAACTAACAAAAACAACTGAATTGTGCTACAGAATCACTAGTGCTATAAAATATAGTCCACAACATATTTTGCATACTAATTTTTAGTACACAGTACATAAATAATTTCAGTCACAATGCTGGCATCAATGATGCCAGTAGGTTTAGAAAGTATAGTTAAATTGACTGTTGTAACTATATTTACACTACAATTTATTTATTTATTTATTTTTCTCATAATTTGCTGTAATTAGGACTCGGCACCTTCTTCTTAGTTATGTAAGCCAGATGACTTTGTGCTAAAAACTTAACTGTCCAAAAACATTGTTCAAATTGTTAAATTTATTAACCCCTTATGTCTCCTACATTATACTGACATCTTTTAGACATTGTGTGCTTTAACACACCATTGGCACTGACATTTTGAACATCCTTAAGCTAGTTAATGGTCTCTTTGTGCATTCAGCACAATGCTTATGCATGGTTACATCCAATGTAAATGTAAGCACAACTATAATCAGACACTATACACAAATAAATATGACTTGATATAGAGCAAATAAATGCTTTATGCGCTCTATACATTGTTCTTCAAAAGTGTGGAATTACCACTCAAACTTTGGAAACCAGTATTTTAAATAATATAGAATCCATTTTGTTGTAGGTCCATATACTGTAGATAATGTTACTTTAAAGTAAAGCTAGCAGTATTTGCCACAATTTTCAACAAATTGCCAGAAGCTGTAAAACAAGATATGATCATTTACTGATATGTCAGGATGATCTAAAAAATATATAAAATGCAGAATGCCATGCATTTGAAAAATGGAGATCAAATACCAAAGCAGTCTTTATGGAGAAATTGCTACAGATACACTTGATGTATTACTTTTTGTTTATTAATTCTGATTTTATTCCCCAAATACTTTAAAAGAGAAACCAGTCATATTGTCTGGTGTATATTGTTTAGATCTAAAGTGTATATGTTTATACTTTATTTTCATAACATAATTAAATACAGTATGATTGGTGTCTTGACCTTTTTACAATGGTGTATATATACAAGTGTATATGCACTTATTGTATCAGTATGATACTTGCATATTAACCTGGAGATTTGGGGAGATGGGTTTATAGAAAAATAATCTCTTTGGGGTTCTTAGAGACAGCATATGACTCTAAGGTGACAGGAAAACATCAAACAAAGCAATACACTGGTGCATCTCATCTTAGCCGTCAGTCCAGTGGGATCCTATGCTGCTGAGGCCCTGATACTGGTACACTGGCTCTCTCGATGATGCAGGGCTTTGGGTTGGGTAGGCTGAGAAATCCCTGTGGACTCTCAGAGGGGACCCAGGCTTCCTGTGGTACAGTGGCAGATGGGATGATCTTTCACAAGAGGAAGCACCAGATGGGGATGAGGAAGAGGAGGAAGAAGAAGACGGTACTTGTGGTAAAGCCTGCTGTGTACCAAAAGACACCAGGTCTGGAACCTGAGGTGCAGGCTGCCGTTGCATAGAGTGATGAGAGACGATAGAGGCAGTGGTGGCTGTGCTCGTTAAGTGGGCACTGAAGGGCTGGTAGGGCACAGCCTCAACAGTCTGTATACCATAACGAGGATAGGGCTGCACCGATGCCCACATGTTGCAGTTCAGAGAGGGTGGAGGCATGTCCTCAGAATTAGCTACCCCTACAGCTCCTGCCTCGCCATCCATACTTCCGTACATGCAGGCCTCTCTAGAGCCCAAAGCTTCACCGCAGTAGGGGTGAGACAGTAAAGAGGGCTCATAGGAAGAAGGGGAGCGGAAGTAGTGGTCCTCTGGAACTGCTGAGGGTGCCGTGTCAAGGTAGGGCCGCTTGCAGCCCAGCTCCAAATGCCTGTTATTATCTAGGAACAGGGGCAGTTAAGAGACATAAAAAAGTCAATTAGTGTTTGGAAGAACTTGGCTA
>JAOTRN010000051.1:14043835-14055376 GCA_028566695.1 Bagroides melapterus
TCATCAGCATGATAAAGTGTTTGCAGACAGTTATTTTTGTTATGGCTAAATCCTGCAGTATGGACAAAGAAAAATTTACATGCAATCTGTTTGAGATAAAGCACTGATCTGTCAGCTTTGATAAACCTAAGACGAAAATGATTTGGCAAGCTAAATAAGTGCAGCTGAATTCTGTTCCAATAAGCTGTTACAACAAACTCAAGAATCATTCGAAAATTGCGATATTTTTCTTTATGTTATTAAATTCGACACTTAATCTTAGCATACTCGGTGAAAATGGGCTGTACACAAAGTTAAGAAAATGACCATTCAGTACAATGTGTCATGGCAATGTAACACAATATTAAGAAACTGCTTTAAAAATATGATTTCGTCCAAGATCAAAAGAAGGAAGAGAAACCTCATGGTAATTTTCTAATCACTGAAATGCAGTTATAAGGAAGATGAAGCATACATCATCAAACTTGGAACAACAAAGTAGAACATGCTCCCAGCCACATGCAGTGATAGTATTAGTATTTGGAAGGAACTGCCAAAGAACTAACAACACTGAGAGAAAACACACACTGTTCTTCATGTGTGTTTCCCAGTCCAAATCTGGCCACAGCTCTGGAGCCCTGTCCGCCACCTTGACATGTGCATGCATCAGGATGACTCTCTGGTCTAATGTTTCCTTAATGTAATGGAGTTTGATCTGGGGTGTCGGATGTCCGATATTGTG
Source organism: Bagroides melapterus (assembly GCA_028566695.1). Classification (NCBI taxonomy): domain Eukaryota; kingdom Metazoa; phylum Chordata; class Actinopteri; order Siluriformes; family Bagridae; genus Bagroides; species Bagroides melapterus. The sequence continues at coordinate 14,044,557 of JAOTRN010000051.1, forward strand.
CTGTGTTATTAGCGTAAAGAGCGCTGAGGGGCTCTCGGGTTGAAGCAGGCAGGCCTCTCTCCCCTTCGCTCTAGCACTAGACACCGTTGTTAAAGGTTGTCTGTACAGACCAATAACCAGAGACGAATCTCTACTGACAGAGCCTCGTGCAAACTGATACACTCCCACAGAGCGGAGCTGACAGTGTCTCCGGACACTGGATACTGATGAAGAGCTTCAGTGCCAAGTCCCGGTGGACTGCCATATCCACTACTTTAGCACACACAGACACACATAAAGGAGCTGAATGATACATATGAAACACACTCAACCTAAATCTCTCTCATGCACATGCACAAGGATTGAAAGGCACACCAGAGTATTGTATAGCCAAGCAGCCTTCCAATTGTGAAACATTGTCTTTGGTCATGATTTTGTGGTGTAATGGCTAATTCAGTCCAGATCTTGGTGGAACTTGTATGTTCTTTGCTAAAGACGTTTAAAAAAATCTCCATGGCTATGGATAATAAATTACAATTAGCTCATAGGAACTTAGTTTTGGTTTTTAGTTAGAACTCAAAAGACTGGTTCAAATCCCAGAACTGCTAGCAAACCACTGTTGGGTGCTTGAGCAAGGCTTGTAATCCTCAATTGTTCATGGATTTAAATGATAACAAAGCAGTAACTGACGTTACAGTAAATGAGAATCACCTCCAAAGGCACCATTTTCTCTTACATGCACAGAACTGAGGCTAAATTCTTCAGCCCATGACTCTTCCTAGGCTCCTGCTCAAACCCATCTCTCAGCAAAGGAATGATGACTCTACTAGACATTCCTTTGGCAAGCAGGAAAAAAAAAAAACTTTAGACACAGAGGCTTATATCTCCCTCAGACATTTCCTCCACACACCAAGCAAAGAAAATTCAAGTCATATTAACTCTAAATGTAATGCTTACTATCACTGTTTACTGTTTACCATAAACAGTGCACAACATTTCCATTCACCACATAAACAGGAGAATTAGTAAGAAACACATTTTGCTTTCTATATTTCCTTGTTAGAAATATATTCACATTCTGATATATGGACTAAGACTAATAACTTAAATCGTTATATAAATATGTGAATGTTTTTTTTTTTTACTTTAGGTCATGGTGAAGGTCAGGTTATAAGCTATGCCACGTCAACCCTAAAGTTCAACCTCTCAGACAAAACCTCCTGGATGGCTCTAGTGGCTTGAGTTCCCACCAGTCAACAGATTCCCACAAGAGACAGACAACACCCATGGCTGCTGTAATTGATGAATTTGTGAGCAGTGGGTCAGACAGAGATGAACTGGTTCATACTGCAGTGGCAGTAGTATCAGTGCACTTTGCCCCACCTCCTGCACTCTCTGTATGTGTGATAAGCAGAGGCAACACTATGGCCCTGGAACTTCTGTGGGATAATGGATGAGCGTTTGGATAGTTGCTGACAGCCCTGGAAACATTTGGCCTGGATTTTTCAGGGGCATAGCTCTGTCACTGCCTCGAAACGGGAAATCGGCATGTGCCAGGGCTACCTGAACCAGCTGCCACCTGCTCTAACACTTTACACTGATTGGGGCGACAACTGCAACAGCTGGACAGGGATTAGGTGGGTAGTGCTAGGCGGTACTGCCAGCCCACAGGGTCACAGTGAGCCATAGCCAGGCTGAGCACCTGTCATTAGGCCTGATGTAACCCAAAGGAACAGCTCTGATCCCATATACCAAAATCCCAGATTTTGCTCTCTCACTCTTTTTTTAAAGCATGATAGACTACTGTACAATGTATGATTTAGTGTTCCCACTGAGCTGGCTAAGATCAGTGGGGTATTAATGCTACTTATCAACACATGTGGTGAAAATGGGCCAACGATTTTACGCTCTGATCCACTGGGTGAAGCTGAAAATCCTCTAGAGTATAGAGAAGTCCATATATAATTGGACAACGTCAGTTTTTCTTGTACAGTGTTTTGACAAAGTCTGTTCAAGCCTGCCGATTCAGTACAGACTCTGTGTGTGTACACATCACAATGAGGGAGAAAAAAAATGTGTTACATTTAGAAATAGCAGATACAGATAAAAAGATTTACAACCTTGTAGGATCTCATAAAATTCATCATAAAACGAGACTGATGATGCTGGCAAGTACCGCAATGGTAGGGAGCTACTGTAGAAAAAAGTTGTCAAGAAGCCTAAAACTATCCAGAAACATGCTGTGAAATGAAACTGAGCATGAAAGTGTCGGCATATAATTACCTTTCAGATGGAGAATGAAAGAAGAAAACCAAAATGTGAGTGACAAAAGCCAAAATAACACTAATACCATTGACAGAGTAAGATGTAAAAAGAGGAGAAACATTAGGGAAATTAAAAGCTGAATTAAAAGTAATATGAATGTGTCAAATAAAACAAATAAAAAGAAAACAACAGTGTGTAAAAGACGTAACACTTTCTTTGCACTGCTAAATGTCTCGCTGCTGCTCTCTGTGTGGTGTCAGGGGTCGTCGCTGGACAGATTTAAATAGAGCCCGCTGAGGAACACAAACTTTAGCCTGATGCCTCCTCGCTTCCTTATATTATAAGGTATAAGATATTTAATAGATGGAGTTTAATAGACATAAAGCAATCAGTTTAAATGTTCTAGACCATCTCTCTGACCTTAACCACTGCATGACGTACATTTCTATTACATTTTTTAAGGGGGGAAAAACACAATGCTGAAGGAAGGTCTGTTAGTCTGAATCTCAACCACATCTGATGATGTCATAATGGGCTTTATGGCTGACCAGACAGCAGCTTTGCTTAACACTAACAGATGCAGTGTAAGTGCAACACAGTAGGGCCTCTTTCCTATTTCATCTCTCTCTTCTCCTTCTTACTTTCTTCTTTTCTTGCTTTCTTTGCTTTTTTCCACTGCCTCTGCTCAATCTACCTCTCAATTTCACTCCTCTCTTTTGCAGTTTTCAGATTATTTTCTTCTGTCTCCCTCTTCATTCTTTTATCCCGTCTTGTTCGACTCACTGCAATCCCTGTGTATTTTCTTCAGGAAATGCAAATCTAGTGATCTTCTAAAGGTAGCCCTTGTTTCCTACTGTTCGTCCTGCAGAGTCTACACCAGAGTACGGTGTCACTGGCGCCCTGTGCCGTTCTGGGTTGCTTCTTGAACACGACAGGCCCTGAGTGACAAGAAGCAGACATGTTCCCCTGACTCCCCTTGGCCCTCGCTCACTGTAGCCGTGCCCTACTGACGCCACTCGCAACACAGGAGCCTTACACACATTAAAGCTTCAGCCGTGCCAGGTCTTTTCCCATGGTTAGATTGCATTACACCTTGGAGAGAGAAGAACGAAAGAAATGAACGAAAGAAAGGAGGAGGGGAGGAAAAGCTCCAACTTCTAATGCCACTCCTGCTGCACTGAGGCCATAATGGTGGTCATTAAGTGAAAAACGATAACTCAAGAAGATAAAACATTTTTCGGGCCATAGGATACACTCCCCTGACATTTTTTCAAAGGATTCTCATATAAAGTAGCTGAACAACTGACGGAGATATAAAACAAAAACATTTTAAAAAGAATAAATAAATTTTGATATTTATACATATTATTTACAATATTGATTCTGCACTAAATACTCCATATTACTTAACGTGAGTGTTTATATACAGTAAGACACAATGAACAATGATACACAATGCTCCTTTCAAACCCTAACTCTGAATACCACAAATTTCTCATGTCAAACTTCAAAGCCAAATAGTTACTTGCAATTCTAGGGAGCACAAGCACAATGCCGGACGGGAAACATTTAGTTATGACGGACAGGGTAGAAACAAGTCCTTTACATGGTGATCAGTGATCTTTGATAATGGATGGTCTCTCAGGTCCAGTACTGATGAAGAAGCTGCCAGAATATACACACTAATGATCCTCCATGTTTTATATAGTACTGAATGACTTCAACATTTATAATTTATTGATGTCATTAGGACCATGCAGGAGTCGTTATGGAACAGTCCAAACGTCCGGCTCGGCCAATATAAAACAAAGACCAAATTGTCTTCAAAGAGTGTCTAGGTCAGTGTTATGTTCCTTTTTTTTAGTCTAAATAAATTTTAACTCCAACAATAAGACCCAATACAAGTTGCTTTGAGGTTACTGGAAAATGAAAAATGAGGACAAACCCCATAATAACTCTTGCTATTGAGGCAGTTAGTCTAATAGTAAAATAATGGCCACAATTCAAAGGCCTTGATGCTTTGGTGTTTCGCCTTTCAGATTAATACAGATTGGTTAGGTGCTGCGGTGACTCCTGGTTGGCTGCAAAGGAAGATACGATTAGCAGCTTAGAGCTTAACGTAGAGCTGAGTGTTCTCTAAAGGAATTCCTGACTCCGGCACCACAAAGAACCAATGGAAAGTCCATTCATATGCTGTGTGCAAAACAAACTGCAGCAGCGAGGTTACACACAGGCAGGGGTGCTACAAAAACAAGAAACAGTGCAAACTAATGACGTGTCAGATATACGAGTCAGATAGAGGAAGTCGTCTGGCTGGGACTCCCTCCCTGCCTCCTCTCTGCTCAGTTCTCCTCTACTCTGAACACAGAACTGCTCACATGTTCAGCCTGTTTTATGTCATCTGTTTAGTAAATCCAGAAGCATCCTAACTTCAGTCAGCCAAAAGCAGAGAACAGGAACTGTGTGTCTTTGGCACACCAAAGCAGCTGCTGGCAAACTTTTCTCATTGCTTTTAAAAAGTGTTAAAGCCACAAATACACAGGCGTGTTAGATATGAAAGACCTAAAATGTTTATGCATTAAGAGAAAATAATGTGTTACTAAAATACAACTTGGTTGGTGGGTGGTCTATTGCCCTGGGCCTCTCTCTCACACAAATCATCAGCTAATTGTTGTAATTCTACATGTGGTGATGGTTTTAGCCCATGCAGCAGGAGAGTCAACACCACTAAAGTGTCTTACAGGTGATAACGGAAAGAAACCTGTGTGTCAAACCACCCACAAATGACATAGATCATCAGAGTTTTCAACCCTCATGAGGAGCTCTGAACTAAGTTGTTAAGCGTTGTCTGTTGATAAAAGAAGGTTAATGCAGAAGATTAATTTTATGCTTGAGAAAGTGGAACAGTTAGGGGAAAAGTCCTGTTGACAGCTGCTGAGAGCTCCTGTTAACCTTGAGTATCAGGGGATCACCAAGCTTTTGTACACGCCTCCCATCAAAAAGTCTGATCTAATCTCTTTTTACACTTACTGAGGTTGGAATACACTGTGGATGGGATGCCATACAACATACATTCACACACCTATCTACAGTTAGAAGCTGAATTCATCATAGCTGTTTCCATCTACAGGCATGATTTTGAACAGTGGGAGGATGATCCAGGTACAGTGATATAAAATGTGTTTGTGAAATGTTTTGGAGAATGAAGAGAATGTGAATAACCCTGTTTGAAGCAGAAGAATTGTTTATGGATCTGGCTAATCAAGTCTGGCATGTAATTCCCAGAATTCAACCAGTAATGATGCCAGTGTTTCCTCCCCAACTTCAACCACGTGGCTGAAACTGATTCCACAGATTAGCCAGACCATCCTAAAATGGGACAAATTATTGCTCAGCTACGCTGATTATTATGTATTCTTTGGCTGTCAAAAGGCTATATTTAACTGTTCCCATAAAGGCTGTAAGTTTTGGGAATAGCCTGGCCTTGGTGTGTGTATACGGACAGCGGAAGTTTCTGTTCTCCTCAGACAGCTCAGTGTGTTTAAGGGCAGCTGTGGTCAGAGCTGTCACACAGACTAGGATAAGAATAGGATGTGTTACGTTCTTGATGCAAACACAGCCATTCCCACGTTACGCAGGCGGGTGTCACTTGTTGCGTTTTTCTTGTCTAATAATGAAAATCCCTCCCCTTTCAGAACTTCCCTGAAGACTTAAAAAAAAAAAAAGAAAAGCAAAACAGCCCACCAAAGCTCCCTCAGTTCACTCATCTCCCAGGCATATGTGCATTCCATGTTTATCTTCAATTATAAATAACTTTGGGAAGATGAGGATCGATACTTTCCCTGTGACCAAATAAAGAGTGGGAGGGTGTTACAACTGAACATTTTAATGATTCTCATCTTTGTGACTTTTCTCTATGTTCTGTTCCCATGGCCCTTCAGAGAGTGTATTGTGATAACTACGCTACAATCAGCACAGGCTCACGCAGTTGAGAAGGAAAGCAAGTGAGGGAAAGAGAGGTTTCAGTCTGCACAACAGGCAGACAGCAAAAAAAAAAAAAAAAAAAAAAAAAAAAAAAAAGGCTTTGGCTGTGTATAAAGGCCAACACGTATCTGACAGCAGAGACATGAGGTTACCGCTCCTAGTGCTTGCCTTGGCCTGAAATCATATTCACATTTCCTCTGGTTTTCTCTCAAGGATGTAAAGCACTTTTTATTACAATATGAGCTATAATTATGACAGGATTGGAAACTATAATTGGATTGTGAAGGAAAAAAGTTGTCAAAATATAATTACAACTAAAATATGGGGAGAAAACGATAAAGAGCCAGCACTATAATACCATCTTTTTTTTGGTACCCAAAATAGGAAAGAACAACATGAAAACCATTACTTTATGTCAAGAGTTTTAGATTGCTGGAAAATTATGTAGAGCACTGATCCTCATGACCCAACATGAAAAAGAACATTCTATCTTCTTATGGATGAGAACCGAGTAAGAAACCGAATGTGCGTCTGTTGCTCAAGGAATTAAATACAAATATGCAGTGAAAGGAAACTGAAACAGTTTCAGCTGCACAGTAAAAATGATTCCTATAACATTTTCCCCTGATCTGTGGTGATCCCCACCCCTGTGTTTGTATTCTACCACTCTATAAAATGCACTCCACATACAAACCAAACTTCAGCACACCCTGGAGTTCTTGTTTGAAGTGGCAAAAAACATATGAGTAATCCACAGACAAATAACCTTATGTCCAACACGTCTTACAATGACAATATCCACAAGGGTGATGAGGCATTCTCTTGCTTCAAGCATTTCAATTGTTAGTGCGTTACATAACATACACCCTCAGCACGGTGCAGTTCAACTTAGCTTTGGTTACTGGTCACCACAAAATAAAACTAATGTTCTGATTTTCAAAACACATATGGTCACCAGGCCAAAAAAACAGTCTCCTAGTGGTTCAAGGGAATACACCACAATAGCTAATTACAAAGTACGCACTATACCTGACACTGGCAAAGGCTGTATCTTGACACTTGTGTTTTTCATTATGACCTTGACAGACTGTTAGTCTGATAGAGAGCATGAATGTGAAGGGAAGATAGAGGCAGACCTAGCACTTATGCATGTGTCTTAGAAAGAGCGAGCAGGAGAGAACATTTAAGAGTGTGTGTTGTGACAATGTTTTTCCACAAGAGCAGCAATGACATGCAGGCTTCTTTGTTCATGCAGTATGAGTGTGAGCAGAACTGCTGTCTGTCTCTTTGCAGGGTCTGATTTGTCTCAGCCTTGTAACAAAACAGCTACTAAATCTCATCCTTGTCTCTTTTGTGTTTTGTTACTGTAAAGAGTTTTTATCTCATTCTCATACCCATTCCTTCTTTGTATGCTTATGCAATTCAATGAAGAACAGGAGATGGGCAAAGGAAGGAACCCCGAAACAGACAAAACGACATGAAGAGCATGAAACGGAGGAAGCAGGGCAAGTCACAGAGTGTGTGTATGTTTGTGTGTGTGAGAGAGAGATGTTTAAGCCATTGGTTGGGCTCTGACATTAAGCAGTGCAGCGTGCAGAGCACGGCCCAGCGGCCCCTCTAATCTGGTCTGATTTATGGAGCGCTCTTCCTCTTTTGGGGAGGGCCTCCAAGCCTGGAGACAGCCTGGCGTCCTCCCCACAGCCCAGCACCAGCCCAGGACACATTGCTCAGATCAGCTTCACACACACACACTCTCTCTCTCTCTCTCTCACACACACACACAATCCCCCTGCCCTCCAGCACTGCACCAGGAAAACCACTGCATCACTAACCAAACCATACACTCATGCACAAACACATGCACACAATGAGTGTGGAATACACGCAGAGTTTGTTTCACATAATTATGCACAGATGACAGTGGCACGTATGAGGAAAGAAGTGAATAAACAAACCATTATAATCTACATCATCTATAGAGGATAACTGGAGAAAAGGCACCAAGACACCTTTTCACACACATTCTCGTCATGTTCGTAATTGTCACTCCCACAAGGGAGGATCCAGAGAAGACACAAATTGGCCGCTGACAGCTGACTCTGGTCATCCTTCTTGAGGAGACTGTGAAATGTAGCTTGATGAATGTGAGAAGGGTGTGCTATCTGCTTGTTTTTCTGCTGGCTTTGACACTTGCTGATATGGCATGGCTCATTCTGTGCCATTCATCAGAAGATATGCAGACATCTTAATACACTCAGCGTCATTCGCATGCTCTGCAGTCCAGCACTCTAAGCCTCATCTGGCACAAACACAATCCAAGACTGTTGCATAAGAGAAGAACAATTCATCTAAATACTTTTCTACATATTATCATTTAACATTAATTAGGTTAAGCTACAGAATGTCTTTAGCATAAATCTGTCAATAAATCAAGAGCCATTAATCCAGACACCAACATACAACACACCTGCCATAAGCTGCCACGTTGGTGTGTCTTGGAACCACTGCAGCTTCACACAGGCAGATTTACATTAACACCAGCCCACTGGGTCTGCTCTAACGAGGTCTGGAGCCATCAATCTCCATTAGGCTTGGGTGTCCAAGCCTTGGCAGCCATTAGATCCTTGAACCCGTCTAAACACGTACATGTAGGCTAGCCTCACACCCATCGATCCTCCACACACCTTTTTACTGGAAACTCAGCAGCGGCCTGAGCCTCCCTGAGTCAATAGCACTTATGCCAGGCCTCCGCACTTGTGGCCAAGCACTCACTTTATTTGGGAGCATGTGGGTGCATTAGTGCCTGCACTTGTTTGGATTAACAGCTTGGAGCTCCTGCAGAAGCTCTTCTCTCTCAGGCAGAGGTGAGTGGTGTTATGAGACACTGAAACTGTGGTCTATCTCAGGCATCGCATAGCATCAGTACGGAGCATTTCACCTCTGAATGACATGCATTCAACAGGAGCGCCCATTTTTAATATTATCCCTAGTTTGTCAGCTATTTCTGTGAGCCGTGATTAGTGTACCTGTAAACCATTTTGTATGACTAAGAGAAGATAGCGTGATCAGAGGAAGACAACAAAAAGAGGATAAACATTGTTATAACCCTCAGCATGTCTCTTTTTGCATCTGGTCGTCTGACCAGACGACAGGGGAGAAATCTCCTACAGGTGGATCCTGCTGCGTTTTAATTGTTTTCAGTGGGGGATTGGTGTGTGATTCAGCTTTTTAAAATGAAATTGGCGACATAATAAAGCGCAAGTCGGTTAGCAGGGAAGTTCAGACAGAGTTCAATGCTGAGCTCTGCTCCCCAAAAGCCCTCTCATCCTCCAACTTCTCTGGGGTGGGGGGCTGGGGGCAAGAGAACTGGATAGTATCTCTAGCAAGGAAGAGTTACTGTGTGAAAATCGCCTGCTTTGCCGTGCTTTTTGGTTCTCAGGGCAGTGCAGGATTTTTGGAAGAGTTGAAGCAGGGAGAGTTTGACTTTAGCCAAGGAGCCTAATTTTAACCTGCTGCTAAGGCCCTGCTGGGTCGGTGGGAAGTTGCTGAGAGAGCCTGACCCCTATGGCAGGAAGAGATCCGGCCACTTCTGAGTGTAGCTGTGTCTAAAAGCCCCATGGGATGGCAGCCTGGCAGAACATTGAGTCTTTCTTTCCCACCCCATCATACAGTAATGGCTGCCATGGACCACATAGCCAGCGGTTCCCAGGCCTGTGTTCTGCAACAAGCCAGAATGCAGCCTAGTGCAGTTTGGATTGCCTGTTCCCAAGCTCTGAGATGCAGGATCGAGTTCTTGAGGCACTCAGGCCAACAGCATTATAAAACCTAGTAGTCATACTTGGATGATGTGATCAGATACAGAGTTCAGACAGCCTATGCACTGGCCTCATTGTTTGCAGTGAGAGAGTAAGAGGCTGTGAACTGCAGGGTCATCTCCCTCTACCCATCAACAGCAACATGCCTGCAGCATCACCCCTCTTACCAAATCAATTTAATGAGGCACCGTGTCCGGCGGCCTTTGTTGAGGTGTGTACTGATGTGCACAGTGTCCCCCTGTGCTCGTAGTGAGCGTGTGAATATAATTACGCAGTGTGACACCCTGAGAATGGGGACAAGCAATGATTGCAGTCAGTGTAGCATCAGAGGGTGTTCATGTGAGAAGAGCAGTGAAGACACCTCTAGTACACCGCCTCACTGACTAACCAAGGTGTCACAAGTGCTTTCATTTCATAAATAATGGCTGCATTCATGGCAGAGGCAGTTCAGACTCTGAATGTAGGGAGTGTGGGCATAGATTGTGTGTTTGAGGAGGTGTGTTTCTGGCCAGACAGTGAGAGCCATTGTAGTGAGCTGACCTGCAATGAAGAGACACAAGAGATACACAAGGTCATGCTGAGTTCCATGCTTTTTTTTTAATCAAAAGAAGCATCAGAACTGACACACTCTGGCAGCTGGCTGTGTGTGTATGTGTATGTGGGGAGGATGTCACTCTAGGCTTTTCATCACATATCTCTCCAGAGATGGCTTATGATGGGTGCCCAGACACAAAAATCCAATTTGGTTGTAAAACTATATGAGTGCTGCTGAGGTGC
>JAOTRN010000051.1:14064266-14080871 GCA_028566695.1 Bagroides melapterus
ACACACACACACACACACACACACACACACACACACACAGAGGTCACATGGGATCCTAGTGTCAAGTCACAGGCAGTTTAAAAACAGGAGGAGTCATTCAAAAACCACTAAGAAGCCTGCTTGGCTGAAAGAAACACCAAAATACCAGTAAAAGAGAGAAAATGACATAGCTTTAGCGTGTCGGAACAAAACTTGCTAATGGAGAAGACATGCTATCTGAGCACCAGGGCTCTGTGAAAGCCATTAGCTGGCCTTGCTCCAGTCAGCGATTTCCGGTGGCCGTCTTCTCCTGTCTCTCTCCTCCTCTAGCTTGTCCTGCTGCAGCAGGAGGCTCGTGTTTCTCATGAGTGCGAGTGGTCGGTATCTCCGGCACTGAACTTGACCATTTGAACTGGTAGCAGTCGACGGTTTTCAGCAGGCACAGCAGGGAAGGAATGCAGGGGAAGTGTCCCTGAGATTCAGAGATGCCTTTGATCCCGCACAACTACTCAACAATTTTCAGATACATATAATAAAACAGCAGCATAGGACAAAAAATAAAACTAGACACCTGTTTAATGTGAGTCAACATGATATGAAATAAAGCATTAAATACTTCAGTTGTGACAGCTTGATTGCGTGAGAACTAAGAGCTTGACAGCACAGAGAGGTGGATTATAGGTATATTTCCTCACGCCTCAAAAACCTTACAGTTGCAATATCTACTTGATCACTAGGGCACTAGTGTCTCTCCCGGTGACGGGTTATCTAGCAGTCATACGCAACATGTCCATGCAAATCTACTTTCAAGCTTACACACACCTGATTTTTTCAATATAACAGTTATTCTGTATGACTGTACACATGTGCTTACACTTAGTTCCTAAAAGTAACCCAATCTTCATCATCTTCATGTTCAAATAATAAAAACTATTTCATGAGCCCTTTCTCAGAACTGTATATATGAACAGTCAAGCACCTTAAAAATTTATGACTTGCATGGTGTGTGGCTCAATTTTCTCACACACACCCGAGAACACACAAATACGTTCTCATCTGTCTCACGCCACGTTGATGGGCTTCTGAATGTAGACCACTTAATTTACTGAAAGCATGTTCCGTCTTGCTCTGCTCCCATAAATTTGAACAGCAGGGCTCAAGTAGTTAATGAGTTGCTCGTAAAACATGAATGCAGAGGTCAAGGCATTACAACGCGTGATATTGTGCATGAAAAGCATGTGAGAAGTTGGAGGGGCTGCTGGCTCTCTCCCAGGCCATCTGACCAGCTGGCCAAGAGTGCGAAAGTGGGTTGCAAGAGGAAACACAGGAAGCAGAGAGAGTGAGAAAGTTGAAAGTGGAGCTCGATCAGCTAACCATGAGTAAGGGCAATATGGCATGCAGTAACAAATAAGCATGATGACTTCTCTAATGCTGCTGATGTTTTTCTTTCAAGTTTTAATCCATTCTATGGAGACACCCATCCTTTTGAGGAAAAAAATAGTGTGAAAAGGACCAATGGTCTTTTCAATGTGTAAATAAAATGCATCTAATTACTTTCCATAATAAACACCCAGCAAAAATGAATTTTCTTCTTGTGCGGCTGAAAGGAAGTCATTGGAGGAAAGACCTGATATTGTTGCCATTAGAAAGAAGTGGGCCCATGTGAGAGGGGAGCCAATCAGATGGCAGGACATGAGGGCATGTGGAAGGATGTGCAATTAACCCAATCAGCTTGATAAGGAGGTAAGGGTGAGCTCTGCCCATGTGCTGAGAACAGAGGAAGCAACATTACCTCCCTCCCTGAGGCAACGGTGCAAACATAAACACAGACGCACAGATAATAACACACGTGCAAATGTGAATGTGTGCATTCATCTACAGCATAATCAGTGTGAGAGTGCTCAGGGTCAACACTGAAGATCTCGAGTCCAGGAGTGTCCAGGAGACGTCAGTGTTCCCTTGCATCTGAACCTGGTCATCACATGTTCTTCTGTCTCATCAGTGAGCCAAAAGCTTGGGTTACTCAGCTTTGACTGTTTTTAAGATGACCCTTACACAAACAATGCACCTCAGTTTAGAAGGGAAGTGGAGATTAAAGCCCACACATCTCCTTCATGGCCCTTCTTCCCAGGCCACAGATGGCCCTTACCTCTGATCAAAAGCAGGAATGTGAGTCAGGAAGATGGCTGATATGGTAAAAGAAAACTTTTGCATTTTCTGCCTCGATATAAAGATGACTAATCTGAAGCACCCATCAATGGGCAGCCGCAAAAATAAAAGAAGCGACCGATCCGAATTTCCATGCCAACCTAGCCAATGTGAAAACTCCTGGGGAACACTCGTTTGTCCTGCCCAATACACGATAGCTGCTTTCATTCCAAATTGTTGACTGATTTGTTATAGGCATCAGTGGGAGGAATTGTGTTTGATCTGATAACTTATCTGATCACTTATCAGAAGAGCTAACTTCACATGCTTAGTGTATCTTAATCATCTTATGAAGCAGCGGTTCAAGTGTAATGGGGTTTCAGTCCTGATTATTAGGAAGGACACAAATGAAAAGTGGGACTGCTCACATACTGTATTGTTATGGATGAAAAAAAAAGTTCAAGAGCATGGAGGTTAAGATCTAAGGAAAAAAGAGTCATTACTGGGAAAGTGTCAAGAAGATACTATGGTGTACACGAGGTTATGCGACACCGTATGTGTTTGGAAAGTATATTCTCCAGCTGCATGGCATACAATGTGAAAGGGTGTGAATACCAGACTGGTTTGGGCAACTTAGACTGTCTGTGACCCATCACCTTGTCTAAAACATGCAGTCCGATGTAACAAACCCGATGACACCCTCCAATCTCCCTACATCCTGTCCTGGAAAAATTCAGGCTAGAGGATAAGGAGGGAAAGGAGCATCAAGACAGCTTTTTGCTCAACAGCATAGCGACAGCCACAAAAGCAGCGTAACTACAGGGAGGCGTCTAAAACATGCAGTGCCATGTAAAAAAAAAAAACAATGACACCCTCCAATCTCTTTACGTCCTGTCCAGGAAATATTTGGCTAGAGGATCAGAAGGGAAAGGAGCAACAAGACAGCTTTGCCCAACAGCATAGTGACAGCCACAAGAGCAGCGTAACTATAAAGAGGCGTCAACGTGGAGCCAAGCCCCAGGCGCACCTTCAGGCTAAGCCATTGTGTTGCAACAAGCCAGGCCATTCACAGAGCCTACGTGTCGCTAAACTGCACTAATGAGTGTGACCACAATCACAGGGCCCCTATTCAGAAGCACAATGCGTAGGCCTAGTCTAAGCAGCGGGCATGGGGAGAAGCAGAAAGGGGGTCAGTGCTGGGTGCTCCGGGGCACTTACCCAACCTCTCTCAGCACACACTTTAATGACTGGACAATCAAGCGAAGGGCAAGTCACAGGAGGGGGACCATAAGCCGCGACAGCACAGCAGTTTAGCTTTTCTGCCACACAGAAACATTATGTTCTCACTTCCTTTTTTTTTTTTTTTTTTAACCACAACCCACTGCAGAAGCTCTAGCCAGTGTAAACAAATAGAGTTTTCTGCCTAATGGATGTTGTGGTTTTATCAGAGGTGCTGTCCTGGTTCAGTCTTCCTTCTGATAAAATAGAATAACAACATTTCTAAAATGTTTACATTTTTTATTTTTCCAATATGTTTTTTCAATTCTGCTCTTATAAATACACACCCATCATCCTGAAGTATCTTTAAAAAAGCAGCTTAACCATGAAACTCTAAATAAAATATACAGATTTGCAACTGATACTGTGTTCCGAAAAAATAAAGGAGAGGAAAAAAGCCCAGCAGCACCAGTCACATCAACATGGTGGCTGGAAAAGCAGGCCATGTCAGCTTCCATCAACTGGAGAAGGCTTTTTCACAGGAGCTATTTTCAAAGCTCCCAGGAGCAGGGCAGGATGGCCATTAAAACCCTGTTAAAACACTTCTGATGTTGTCAGCGGCCGGCGAGGTGGAGTGGCCCAGTCCAGTCGTCGACATGCTATTTGCCTGCAGCAGTCCACCACTACTGTCAATACTATGAGCTGGAAGGTGCAAGATGAACAACAACCTAATTTGGCCATCAAAGTTTCATGTATTTTCCCCAGGCAAAAAGCAGTGGAGGACTAACAGAACCCTGCTCTCTCTCTTCTGAATGACCTTCACTCCTGAACCTTTTAAAAACCCTTTAAAATGCACAGCTTACACTCTGATGTATTAAAAGGAAGATGGGAAGGAAAAACCATGCTGGTCGCACTTTTAAAGTTCTGACCTCGGGCTGAATTACATTTGCAGCATTTACACGTATAATAGTGACCCTTTCAGCAGGCTTGCTCTGACCTCGAGAGGCTTTCACCTCAAGAAGGGAGGAGAAGGGCTTTTATTTATTTAATATGACTTCCACGTCTGAACGTTCGGAGACATTTGAGCACTGCATCCTACCACAAACACACCTATACCCAGCTGTTTTTGTTTCATGCAATACCAGCAATGAGATGCACAGAGTACAGAACGATTGATACGGGGTCAAAGTACTTGAGAGCACTCCGATAAAACGAAGTAACACGAGATGGAAGGAAGCAGGATGTGGTGCTGATGCTGGAGGTATGGGTAGTGATGTGTGCATGACAATCACAAAATTTAAACAGGAAATTAGCTGAACAAACATAAACAGGTATTGCTAGCTAAGCTTTGCTTTAAATAAGTGATGAACAAGCCATGTTTCCACACTTTAATACACTCTATCAATGTTTATGAGATATATGCTTCAATATATAATGTTCAAGGATGAAGAAGAGTGTATAAGGCTAGATAAAGGATTTACTTTGTACTTTTCAGAGAGAAGGGGTGTGAAGGAACTTGACTTCTCGTTATTTTGCAGCTGTACACATACATGAAACTATGAGTTTGGCTTTGGATAGCCATTGGCCATCATAAAAGACACAGTGAAACTGTACACACAGTACCAGCAGGGTCCGTCAGGAAACAAATCATATATACATCTACATCATCTGCTCAGTTCATATCTTATCATAGATTTGAAATGGAAAATGAAAAATGACTTCTGGTCAGAATTTTGACATTTAATTTATGAATGTACTCTGAATATTAGACAAAGTTTTTTATCCAAAGGTTGCTTGCCCAAACAGGAAAAAAAAATTGTTGTGTCTGCAGTATCATTGGACTTGAGGACATGAAGAAACTGTTTTTTTACTTGTTTATTTTTTTATTGAACAGATGATACATGAATTGGTGTACATCATTCCCAAGCACAATATTATTTATATACAAATGTAAATTTTTTTTGTACTTGGCACATTTATTTAGACATATAAGCATTAAATCACACCATATATTAAAAGATGTCAAATAAACATCCTCAAGAAAAGGTGAAGAAAACATCGTCATCCCAGATCAGACTTTGGTGACACATTAGGAGAACAAGAATCCCAAAGTCAGTGTTTCGTTGTAGTTCAGTGGAGGTTTTTTCCTGAAAAGATTCAGACATTTCCGCTAGTGCTTAGACAGCAAAGGGAGAGCAAAGGGATTTTGCAGTGCAATCCCCACTCAGGGTTACAAGGTCACACTGAGACACAAAAGACACAATGGGGGGTAGTGACCAGAGCTCTGTCTGTCACAGAACACATCAGAATCGTGAAGACTAGCGTAGAACATAGAGCACTGTGAAAGCATGCACTGCACATGTGATAATTAGGTCTTTGGATGTCCTGAATAAATGTGTATGTGTATGTAAGAGTACTGGGTTTAGGTTGTAATGCACGTTGGCATGACTGAAGCGGTTTTAACCACAACAGAGGTATGTATCTACTACTTGTGTGTGCTCATTTACCTCAGCACTCTATTGTGAACCCTTGACATGGCCAGGAATATACACCCTGCAGGAGAGAAAGCTCATGAATAAATAACAAGAAGGGAGTCGATGTGTGGCGGAGGCTTCTGCTCTACTGACTTCTCACACATCAGAAAAAAAAACAAAAATACTGTCTATGAGAATGGAGGAGGGAGATTTTGGTAGACTGACCATATACAAATAAGTAATGCAACTAATCAAAACATTTTAAGCATCAGTTCTTTCCTAATGCTAAATGTCACGCAACTTAGAATTCATTCAGAGGAGTTCATTTCACAAACTGAAATTCCTGCATTGTATTTATAATAATGTGAAAACCATGCATATTTTGCTTGCAGGAATGCAGCTGAACAAAAACCACAAAAAAAGTGGCAAAACTCTCACCTCAGGGGTGGATATGAGTACTGAGGACAGTGTGACCCGGACAGAGTGTTTTATCATAAGCATGTCTCTGGGAGGAGGCCAGTGTGATAAAAACAGATTTAAGGAGACGCCAGGCTCCAACTCGCTGAGCTCTTCCACAGCTTTCTGCAGGAGGGGGAAGCAACAACTATCACAAAAAGGACCTGGTGTTTGATTACTCTGATGTATGTGCGCACCATCGACCGATGCATGTGTGCTTTTTTGTGCACCTTCTTGCACAAACGTCCCCTGCTGCACCGGAGTTTATTTACAGGAAATGTGCGGGAATCATCATGCCTGGCTGCCTGATGCAGAGTGACGTGGCGTCTCTAGCGAAAGGAGAAGTTAGCATGTCAGGCAGGTCAGCATGGGGCAAGCAGACAGTCAATAAAATATTCAGTGCACTGCTCTACTATCATAGATCTAATGCTGCAGAAAAGCTGGCAGAATTCAGAGTCGTCACATTTTCTGTGTAGACTCGTTCCATTGTGATCCGATTGAATCTTTTGGCCCATGAGCTCCTTAATAGGAAACAGTACGATTTTTCTCTGGAGGTAACACAAGGCCACGGGCCAGCTAGTGGAAGTTCAAAAGTGCACTCTGACCTATCGAAGAGACTTGTTACAATATGCCACACAATACACAATGCTCTCCACCACGGCCACCACTACCTATTTTAAGCCTATTTCTATTTTTCGCTTTCCTCAGCCTAGCTCTTTTTTTTTGTCAGCATCCTTCCTGCCTCTTTTTTTACGAACTAAAAATATGACTTCATTGCAGCCAACGCATCTTTCTATTGTGTTAGTGTCAGAGAGTTCTAAGGCACAGTGGTGTACAGTATATACTCACAAGACAAGACATTACGTCTGGTTTCAGTCTAACACTGGCTCAGATTTAAAAAAAAAAAAGAAAAAAGAAAAAAGAAAAAAGAAAAGAAAGAAAGAAAGAAAGAACGAAGGAAAGAAAGAAAGAAAGATGATATGCAGATGTTGTAATAACAATAAACACAACTTGTATGATATGATTTGATTACTGCCAGACAGACTCAATAAATCATCTGTCTTTATTAGTATCGTAGAAATACATGATACTTATTAATAAAAGGGGAACAAAACTTAATCTTCATTTACAAATAATATGCCAGAGGAGACTTTTGTACTATAAAATACATTCATCTTATACATTACTCATAATAGAATGTCCTGCTGCTGAATTCATGCTGAGTCACAACGCACCACCTCCTTAAAATTATAGAACATCCCAATATTCCCAGTAAGCCCTATGTGAGTGGCTGGGTATGTAAAACATGGCATGAACACACATTTTCACAGAGCACCTGCATTTGATTTCTGTTTCTAACACGCCGGGATGCCTTGGGAAACCAAGGACGTGTAAGGAGGGGGAAAAAGGTACTGTTTTAATAGTTTACAATTGGGAGCTAACCTTAGTGGTAAAAAAAAAACAAAAAAAAAAAGCTGCATCTCTTTCCTGATGGTGGTGGTTTCTATTTTCTAAAGGCATGCTATAATGCATCACAGAAGTCCCAAGGCCCACAGCTTTTAGATGCTTAGCACTGCTAGCTGAGGCATGCTTTTGCACACAGGCCGGACTCAAGTAAATAGCCTGATCAAAAACATTCCATTCTACAACACCATGAAGAGTGCAACGGAGAGAAAAGAGAGAAACAGTCAGTTAGAAAACAGACCCTGTCCCTATTCTATAATTTTCACAACAGCTAATTGTGCTGGACCTCCCACAACTTGTTACCAGCAACATGTTATGTTGTGACCGCGACAAAGTGGGTGAAGAGATAAACAGAAGTCATGTGTCTGGGAGGACACACACCAATCTGATTGGTTATGTACACAGAAGTGGCTGTATAATCGTATTCTCAGAGGATAGTGCTTCAAAACTTCATAGCACACAATGAATAATGGCTGAGCATAGTTGAGCTGTCCAGCACCAGAAAACCCGAGACTGCTCTTTCCTTCCAGGCTGGCATTCTGCAGACTTAGTTAAACCACTTTTGGGGGTGATGGAGGGATAAAGACCCCGTCCACAAAGAGACTTGGGAAATGTTCCTGGTCTGTTGTTGGCAATACAGAGCTGACCTTTAAGGACAATAGGGCATATTTTTCCAAGATGCAGAAAACTGATAGCAAGTGTGCCAGCTTGACAAAGGGGCGCCTCTTTTCTAGCTGCCGCCGTGCCGTGAGAAAAACGGCTCGGTTGCGCATGTTAGCACAGGAGCCCGTTTCATTGACGGCCATTCATTACCATCTTAAACGCGCGTCCCATGAATGAAGCCGAGGTCTTGGCATAGCTCGACCTCCCACTCACATGAGTAGACGAGGCTCTCACACTGCGCCTGGTCTGTAGCACTGCCCACCCTGGGAAGAGCGACTTGGAAAAGTGGCCACATTTGTTTCCACTTTGGTTATATGATCTCTGAAGGTCTAATTTGAACAAATCCTCCGCTGCAGCCGCAAACTGTACTGTTCTTGTGAGATCTTTAATACGCAGGCTGGCACTAATGTTGCACTAAAGTAAATATAGAGGCAAGTCGAGGGTTCAGCGTGGCAAGGGCTGTGCGTGGTCAAGCCTGAACCTTCCTACTCATTACTGACACGAGACTGACATAAAGTAAACTCCAGCTCCCACACCCTGTCATTTAGCAGCAAGCGCGCTTTCGCTGGCACACCCTATAAACACCCTTTTCCCTTGACAACACGACGCTCAGCACTTTACAGCTCCAGTTATTAAAAGCAAGAGAGGCGAGAGTGAGCAAAGAAAAAAGCAGGCAGGAGGAAAACACTTCTGAGTAAAAGCACATAAGTGTGACAGAAAGAGGGTAAAGAGAGAGAAACTAAAAGATGCAGTAAGGGCTAAGGTGTGCCTGGGGACAGGCAGGCTGCTCTCCTTGCTGCAGATTGCAAATAGTCACTACTTTTTCCACAGTGCACATAGAGGCTGCAAAGCCTTAGAGGGAAGCAATGCCTCCGAGTGCACCCTGGTGAAAACCTAATGACTTATCCTGCCCAGTCCTCATATCAGTGACCATGAAGATGAAGTCTTATCCTCCTCAGCTAAGCAATCTTTAGATTCAGATTCATCAGTGAGATATTTTCCCCAAGTACGCAAATACTTGAAAAGTACTTCAAAGTATCAAATACTTAGAGACTTAAAAAGTACTAGTAATGGTACCACAAATTTTTAAGTGGAATATGATCATAGTTCTACAGTTCATAAAATATGACTGAAAAGCAAAGGTTCATGAGGAAGACAAAGGTTGATGGAGTCAGACCTGTTCTAGGCTGGATAAGTGTGTTAAATGTGCTGTTTTGTGTTGTACAGTGCTGCATGGGTTAGGTTAAGGCTTATAGAAAAAGAGTTAGCTCAGCCCCAGTTCCACCCCACGAACTTTTGGTTCTGGAGTGTGGACTATCTCCAAATTTAGTCATTTCCATCTCTTGCCTATCGCACGACAGCTACAGACCAGGAAGGGTCAAAATTAGCACATGATTTCTCCCAGGCATTACATCATATTAAACTACTGCTGATATTACATCACAGGGCAACTGTTCACATATAGAGGATAGTGTTAACTGCCCTCCGTTGAACACAGGAACTCTGAGAAACTGTGGAGAAACTACGCCATCCACCCAACACACCAATACTGCTCTCATTGATGGTCGTGGCATGAGTGACAGTTGTTTCAACAGACGATACGGTGAAGGCTTTTCTTTCAATTCCAGAAACCAAAGTATTTTAACCACACCAAACATTTAGACAATAAAACTGTAACTGTTGAACGAGCTGGATGAACAGCATGCCACTGACATAATCCACATGAACGATAAAAGGTCATCCAAACAATTGGTGAAAGAATCTGCGAGGTGAAGAGGGGAAAGCAAAGGCGTGGTTACCTAATGTCTGGCAGACGACAGATCCCTGAATTTCTTGTTCACGACTGTAAGACAACAGCCAGTGTGGATGGACACTGTGGCTTTGTATTGTAACTTCACTGTAGGGTCTATGCTGATTGAAATGCTGGCAGAAAATAAAAACTGTCCATTCACAGCACTGCCCTGAGGTTCTTATCTGAAATCATATTTTGCAGCAGTGCACAGGAACAAAGCTGGCCCAGTTCGGCGACTCGCCTTTTTGTCACTTTGCACAAAGAACGTTCCTCAAATGTGCCCCTGCATATCTGGCCCCTCAGGACATGAAAGGATGTGGAGCTAACCAGACAGAGACACATTTTAAAACAGACTTTATGCAAACCCTGACATTAGAGATTAATGTAAGCCCTTCTACAAAAGTTTTAATGAAATTCCGTGAGGGGGCAGAGTCCCTCCTTCAAAGAGCTTTGGAGTGCAGACAGGATGTGTTTTCAGTCCAGCTCACACATCAGTATGATGATTTTGTTCTCTGAAGAGGAACCACTGGAAAAGATAGAACTGATGTGAAAGGGTCATCAAACAAGCTAATCTTCCTGATAATCACAGTAATCGTCTTTTTTATTGAAATAACGACTGAGCAGAACGGCCTGAATGATGAGCTCTGACACACATCTTTGATTCAATGTGCTTCTTACATTCTAAACTTTGTAAACCTTTAATTCAATTCAATTTTATTTATCAAGCGCTTTCAATAATAGATGCTGTCAAAAAAGTGACCTTTAGTACCTCAAGTGTAGATTTAGACCCGTAACGAGCATCAGCGGTAAGAAAAATCTCTCTGAAATGACATGTGGAACTTTGAGAGGAACCAGAACCAGACTTCTGGGTGACATGAAGTAGATGGTGAGTAGAACAGAAACAGCTCCATGATGAGCTCCTTACTTTGCTCCTTGGCCTCAGTAGCATGATCTTTAATGACTTATTGAAATCCTTTCTTATAGAAAAATGAATAAATGGTATGAGCTTTTTAAGGGAAGTAAGAAAAAAAAAAAAAAAAGAAAGTAAGAGCACACACTGAGTACAAAGCATCCCTGCTGAAGAGTGACGCTTTAAGAGTTGTGAGGCTCTGAAAAACCAGCCTTGACATGTACAAGAAGGACAAGTTATATGGAGCCAGAGTGAGAGCAAAGCAGACCGACTGCTGTGTCTCTTCCTCAATTCAACATAAGAGAGGCAGAGTTCAAGAGCCTTCTCACTGTCACAGCGCTCTCGCTCTGAATCTCAGCATTCCAAATATTTACACTCGCTGGAGCCTAGGGCTGAGAGCCCTGTTAGAGTTACGACACATCTTTTACAATGTGCTAACATTCTGTAATGCATAACAGACCCAGAAAACAGAAGATTTCTGAATGAGGCTAAAGATGAATAGTCATGAGTTTAAATTATGAGCTGCTTTTTGTTTTCATGTATCTCTTTGGATCTGATGACTTACTCCTACATATTAGGGCAATCAGATTTTGTCCAGCCGTATTGTTTGTATTTGTGGTATCGTTTCTTCATCAGATTTTTGTACAAGCTCGAGCAGCTACCCATCACTGATGTTACTGTTCGTATTAGATTGTAATCATATAGTAAAATAGAAATAACTGAAGTAGGCTTTTAGGGCATGCTTAAATTCAGCAGTTGATTAAGTTGTACATGGAAATGGTCAAATGGTCAAGAAAGAAATGTTCTAACATGAATTTTAAGAATATTTTTATTTTTGGTCATGCCAAGAAATAAAGTTGTGGTAAATTCATGTTAGAAATATGAATAAGATCACGACGTGTGTCACATGGTGCATATCATTCTGGTTGTTGGAGGATGTTTGGGTCCCCAAATCCACAGAGAGACACATTTATCGTATTGGGCTTTATGGATAAATCTTAGTGAATTTTTCATTATGAACAGTAGGGGAATGTAATGTCTGAATTTATACATGCATTTATCCCTAAATGTTAATTTATTTAGAAATAAAAGTATTCCCTAACAAAGCATAACCAACTTTTTCTCTGTCACAAATTAAACATGACCCCAGTGTAAGAGCTTTGCAATTTATTCGATAAAGATCTCACATGCCAGACACATCTTTTCTCAGAGTGCCCGAGGCTAGAACAACTAATTTAGTGACCGGTCCATTATTCCGGGTCTTCTCATCAAACTTCACCCCCTCTGTAAACTTCCTCACTTTAATCAAATTCAGATCAGCCTGTATTACACATTTTTCACATTCTTACAGATAAGAAAAAGCCACTTGTGTCCTCACTGAGGCCTTTGTGTATGTGTGTGTGCGTGCCTGTCTCTATGTGCGTGACATTTAACACGAGGAGATGAAGTAAACACGCGTCTCCCACCACTGAAACTGGGCGGACAGTTTAGTAGACTGGCTGGCGTTTTAGGTTAAGTGGTTGTTTGGGTAGGCGGGGGTCATCCTACTACACTGTGGAACACAGAGAGGCAGATGGGTCGAGAAATCAGTCTTAGTCTTCACACTAATACAATCATGAGAAGCTTGTGTATCAAGAGGTGTGTATCAAGAGGTGTGTATCCACTGGGACCCAGTGTAGAAAGAAAAAACTTCACAGGTTTTTTTTTTTTATGATAATCTGAATGGGTGGTCAGATATACAGCTTGTGGGACAAAGATACGAAGATACAAAGGAAATATACTGCTGTGTATTTACCTTGTGTGGTGTAAATGAAACTTCTTTCCTGATCTGCTTTGATGTAGACTAAATATCAAATCTTTCTATATTTCAGAAATAGACCCAAAGCGAGCACATTAGTAAATATCGCAGACATATACGATAATTCAGGAGCCAAGGAGAAGGCAGTGGAATTATAAACAATCCTGCAAACAGCTCTACCATTTCAGTTTGACATTAGACACTGACCAAAGCTCACCCTTACGAGGAAGTAATCATTAGGGGTGTAACGATACACAAACTGCAAATACGATACGGCAAAAACACAGTGGTGTCCTGTTATGATACAAATTCAATACAGCAAAAATAAGCATTGCCTGAATGTCTGTCTTGTGTTTCCATTTTCAATTAATTAAAACGTTTAACATTATAAACTACAATAAACGAATCTTAATAATACGAGTTTGGACAATCAAATGAAATCACTTCCACTTTTCTGATTCACAAGGGGGCGTGGCTAAAGCTCAGGGTTTTTTCATTTCGATGTTAGCTAGTTGTCTTTGCGAAGTCTCCGTATCCCTAGATGTGATGTGTTCTCCACTACCGGTTATGAACTTTCCAGTCTGTACAGTAACATCCTTAGCAGGGTTTAAATTAGCAAGAAAAGACCAGATTCCAGACAAAGAGGAAGCTACTTTTTCCAGACGTGGAAGTGTGGGCTTGATTAAATGTTTATTACATCTCATGTTTAACAGTCAGTATTTTATAAATAGCATATTTGTATGCAGTCTGTTGAATGTTCTGTTGAATACACTAAAAAAAAAGAATCTGTGGTCAGTACGTCAGTCAGATTTAAGAAAATATATTATGTATAGTTTAGCTAAAAAAAAAATTACGAATTAAGAATTAGAAATCTTAAAAAAAAAAAAAAAAAAACAGAACAGGTTTCTTATTATTAAGATTGAATGATGTACAGTGAGCCTGAACAATTCTTGTAGTATTCACCTAAACTAATTACACTGTGAAATCTCACGAGGATGTTGGAACTGATGGGAACTATAATATTAATTTAGATTAAATTTAAAGAATGAACGTATACGTGATAGAATAGCGGAGTGTAAATGTGCCTGTTACAAAACACCAACACTATGGGGTTGAGTCTCAGCTCAGGTGAGAGCTCGGTGTTTGATTTTATTCAGTTGTATAAAAACTGTTGGATGGCCCAAAACTAAGTGTTAATGTTACTCAGTTCAATCACACAGACCTGCTGCACATATGTAGAATAAATACATTTCATGAGCTTTTTTTTTTTTTCCAGTGACTCAGCTGTATGAAACTATTAAAGTCTCATATTGAACAGTACAACGCGATATGCTGTATCATTACAACCCTATCATTCATGGACTGTTCAAAAGCCTGAACCTAATTTTAGCTGTACCAAAAAGTCAGGAGGTGAGTGGCATTAAGTTGCTCGAGACACAGGCTGTAATTTGTGAGCCTCTAGCGGCTTTTGGTAATTTGGTGTAGGCCTTCATTAGAGACGTGTTGGCAGTGGTGATAAAGCGGTGCTTGTTTCCGAGTAACGATCTGTGCCAGGGATCATGGCGAGAGAACAGACCACATGCTAGGCATTATCGATGTACTCTATAAATAATTAGAGACAAAGACATGGAGTGAAGTTATGACTTAGGACCTCGTGAACAACTTTGGAACTTCATCAACTTCTTAGGAACTCGTAAACTCAGAGAAAGCATGAACCTCCAGTAAACACGAGTTATTCACCTCACCCACAGTGTGAGAAGATACTATATGGTACTGGATCAACCTGGACCCATTTCATAAGCAGTAATTAAAAAGTGTGTTAAGATCCAGTCAAAGTTCCAGAACAAGAGCCCAGAGGAAGGAAGATAAGTTTGAGTGTTTTCCTGGCTCGCCTCGAGAGACTCCCAACTGCACTTCAGTGAAAACATTTTGACTAAGAGATCGCTGCTATCTCTTCTTGTATAATTTCTACCACATTCCGTTTACATTCTTCAGGACATTTTAAGCACTTCACTTTTGGAAATTGAGACACACTCTTTAGATTAGGACACAATCAATTCTGCTAGCTTGTTGTGGGGCACAAATAAACTGAAGTAAGTGTTGATTTAAAAATACAAATTTGGAAGTGGGGAGAGGCGCTCTTCCTGAGGAGGTTTCCGGAGAGCCAGTAAACATCACGCTGTCTGTCACTGCAGGAGTCAGGACGAGTCACGGTCAAACAGGGGTGGGTGGGGTGCTAGGATGGGGGCTGTTTGTGGGGAAACCGCTCTGTGTGTTTGTGTATGTGTGAGGAGACAGGGAGTCGGTGGGGTCAGTATTCTCCACATGAAGGCCTGTTCGCCTGCCAAGTGTCCAGCTGCTGATAGGTGTCTTTTTACAGGGTGGCCGGAGCTGCCGAGTCCAACAGCAGTAACACTCGCAGCTCAGAACAGCACCACAGCCATATGACTGTCTGTTTGTTGTTAATCGCCATGGCCCGATTCACACAAATGAGTAACTTTATCAAACTTAGAAGCAAAGAAGCAGAGAAACAGAATTGTCCACAAACCCCAGTGTTCTGTATGTCGGTAGATGAATGGTTTAAGATATGCAGCAAGAAAAAAAAAAAAAATATGGAAAAATGGTGTGACAATTCCCACTTTGTTTCTTACTGCCTTCTCAAAGCAGGGGCTAGTGCATTCAAAGGTCAAAGTTCACAGAGATAAAGTTGCTATGCATTTAACTACGTCATTTTTACATTCGTTCATTTTTCATTTGAAAATAAAGAAAGATATCTATCCATAACTCTTGCTCGTGCTATGTGTAACTATCTTATCTACTGATATAAGAGGTATCGATATCAAAAATGGGTCACATGCTTTATATATATATATATATATAGATAGATAGATAGATAGCTATAGATAGATAGATAGATAGATAGATATATTGCATGTGTGCGTGCAAATGAGATTTTAATGTGTTTATCAGCATTATTGAGAAGAAAAAGAAGATAGCATAAAGATGTACTGCCTCATGTACTGCTCACTGTGTTATTTTTTAAAAATGGGCAACAGGAGGTTATGATAAAGAGGAGAGAACTGAAAAAAAAATATCAGTGACAATTTTATTTCTGTAGATTTGGATATTATTTCATCATAACGTGTATGAAAACATAAATCATTCCAGAGTACACATTCTCTCCTGATATAAGAGCATGTGCAATATAAGAGCAGCCTGGAGAAAGTGAGCAGTTTTTTATATTTGGATTCATGAATATTTGATTTCTAGGTTTTTTTTTTCTTGTGGAACAAATTAAACAAGAGCAACAATTGAAACATTTACAAAAGAGCCATTACTATATTTTAAAAAAATCTTTTGTGAAAAAAAACTGGATTTCCTATTTTAGTATATTCCAAGAAATAAATATTTTCTGATTTTATTTCAAAATGAAAAACGAATGAATGCAATGTACAAAAGACATAAGCACTAAACAAATGCACATCTTTCTTCCTCCTTCTGTGAACTGACTGAGCAGCCAGCAGAATTTTATTCATGTTGGGTCTGACTGCCACTTTAGCCAAGATAAGCGGGACGGTGTAGTTTTCAGGGGGCTGCTGTCTGCTGTAGCTAAATGCTAAAGCTATACTGCAGATGTTAGCATGTCTGCAGTGAAAGAATAGTGAAGAGTAAAAGGGTAAGAGGGTTAAAAATCATGCTCACT
>JAOTRN010000051.1:14117838-14138397 GCA_028566695.1 Bagroides melapterus
ACACACACACACACACACACACACACACACAAAACACGTCATGCTTTATACAGCCGGACTGCAATTCTCTGCAGCTGTCAGGCTATTTCAAGATAGGAGATAGGAGAGAAAAAAAATTAAGAAAGCAAACAAATTGCTTTTGCCTGTGTCCTCAGATGTGCTGTGTGAATGAGCTATTTAAAAAAAAAAAAAAAACATTCTAGAGTCATTCTTCAACATTCCCACACTTATATACCGCCCACATCTGTTCAGATCCTCCGCCGTTACAGTAAGTGACCCAACACCTCTGACTTCCATGACTTATTTATAGAAAATGAATCAGAAATTCGAGAAAGCAGCACTCCACATCCTCAACCGCTTAATTCCACACACATTACACAGAGTGCTCCACACACACACACAAACACACACACACACATCGCTCTGTGGCAGCGGTTTGGCACACCTGAGACTCTTACCTCTGAGTAGAGGTGGGTGGTTTAGTGGTCCTGCTATAAATAAGACCCCGGTAGAAATGTATCATCTAGTTGCGCTTTTCTAACACGGTTCTTATCAATACAAGAAAGTCTTTTCACCATACACTCTTTGTTACAAGCATGAATCAGCCATCGCATTCAGCTACCGTGCAGTTAAACGGAGCAGCTGTGAGTGTCTCAAATCCAAACACCAAACAGCTTGCCATGAAATACTTGTTTTGGCGTGATTTCTGTGCACATTTAAATAGAGATATGAAGGATTTGTGTACTGCTGCTGGCTTCTTCATTACTGACTCAATATATATTTTTTTTTTCTCTGCATCACACTTGCATTTGATTAACTGCTATTTTTGTAATATCTAAAATTCTTTGTGTGTTCTGAATTAAGTTTGCTTAGACTTCAAGGTCGTAACTGAGCTTAAGGCAAAGCACGACACATGAACAGGACGATTTATTTATTTATTAACTTATTTTACATTTTTTCTTATGCTAGTTAATGCCACTATTGTTTATCCATCCAAGAATATAGCATGCACTTTTACAATATTTTTAAAAAATAGGTTTCTAAATTTACAATTAGATTTATATTCCAGTGTCACCCAAATGAGGATGAGGTTCACTTTTGAGTCTGGTTCCTCTCAAGGTTTCTTCCTCTTCCATCCAAGGGAGTTTTCCCTTGCCACCGTCGCCAGAGTCACCTCAGGCTTGCTCAACGGGGATAAATACAAACACACTAAATAAATAGCTATTATTCATGATTTACTAATTTTTGTAAACATAATTTTATGCTTATGTTCTGTAAAGCTGCTGAGACAATGTCCATTGTTAAATGCGCTATAAAATATAAAATAAAATTGAATTGAACTGAATATTAACATTAAATTAGGAAGAGAAATAAACATGTAAAATGTAATGAATGTCTGCATTCGAGAAGCAGAAATTTTCTGTATATATATATATATATTTGTTTTATATATATATATACACATATATACATACTGCATATACTGTATGTGTATATATATATATATCATAACACCCTGTAAATCCTTTGAGGGAAATATGATATGATGTAATGTATTAAGTGGGTGGAGCTTCTTCAAAGTCAGCCCTCCTAATCAGAAAGGTTAAGAAACGATTTCGATATAATGTTTTAGCTGTATCACACGGGTCTGGCCACGTTTAAACACACACACATGAATCCCATCGCTTGACGCAAGGTTTTCAGCGTTATTTGAAGCTTTGATGGTTAAACCGTTCAGGCAAAGCGTTTCTCTATGTAGACAGCATGAAGTGGGGTTCGCAGTTGTAAATGCACAGCTCAGGCTTTATTGTGCGTGAGGAAAAAACATAAAAAGCCAGCAACAACATGTGTAAGGAGCTGAAACGCTGGGTTACGTCTGAGTCAGATGTAATTCTTCCCTATTTAAATCCACTCTTTCTGCTGTGGAAGACGGACCAGCAGCAGGGGAGAAACCAAGGGGGAAAAAAAAAAAAACTTCATTACACTTAACGTCTCACCGGTGGGAGGAAAAAATGAGACTTCAAATGTGTTCATAGGCCGAGTTTGACTAAGCAAGGGGCTGGAAGACAGGTTTCAGGTTTCCCTACAGACCACATTAAAATGCCAGAGGGTTTAAAGTGAGTCAATTTGGGCGTGAGATGCCAAAATACTAGAATTAGTGGTGTGCTGTGTTTACATGTGCAGAGGAGCTGGGGCGACACAGGCAGGCATGATAGGGCTCAGGCATTACACGGAGAAAGAGAGATCTGTAAACTTCGGTCTCTCAAAGACAAAAGTAGTAAAGCTTTAAAGAAAACGGTGACATGGAGATGTAAAAAAAAATGCCAACAGTATAAGAAAGCAGGATAATGACAGGAAAAAGAGCTGAAATCTGTACCATGTTAAAGGTTAGAGGAATAATCATTCATCTGGGAAACGGGGGGGGAGATAAAAAAAAAAAAAAAAAAAAAAAAGGAAAAACACTTCATAAACATTTTTCCGGATGCAATTTTCGGTCCAAGGATACATTTCCCAGTAGAAAATCAGCAGCGAGGAGGAAATCGTTTAGTCTCCTTAAGTGCCAAATTGTATCCTGATTTTCCTGCCTGAGCTGCTTGAGCCGGTCTGTGTGAGGACTTCTGCAGTCTCTCACCCCTGGATGAGTAAACAGAGTGATAGAGGAGGGGACGTAATCCATGTGTGGCCTGACTTGGCCTACGCTAGATTATGAGAAACAGCTCAGCCTCCTCCACAGACTACACAGAAAAATATCCGGACTTCAGACACAACCTCTTACTGGAGGAGGACAGTGGGGTTTTTTTTTTTTTGTTAATTTCCTACACAGAGATCAGAGATGAGTGGAACAGGTGAAAAGGTCATTTATTACATGAATGTGTGCCAGTTCATTAATACTAATCTGAAACCTAATCCTCACCACAAAGCTTTCTAGGAATATTTCATGGATTAAGTATCGATAGAACAAGAGCAATTTAGATGTGATCAAGGTGTGTGGTTTAGATAGCACGATATCACAAGATTGTCCTTCACAGCTTTCTTGTCTGAGTCTAAATGTGCATCTCACACTGCATACCAACATCATCATACTGCTTCAAGAGCATTTAAACCTGTCTGTATTTAGCCTCGCTTCACTCAATATGACTAAAATTGACTTTATTACTAAAGATTGAACCATTTAAAAGATTACAGCAGCTCTACATTACCTGTTAACGTACAATGTTATAGAAGGATAGAATAAAATGGTGTAAAAAAATCTACTACTACGCAACTACATCTATTACTATTAAGTAGTTTTCCTCTTAGACATCACTCTTTAAAAAAATAATTCTCTTGTGAGAATTTCTTGCAAAATGATTATTATTATTACGATCATTTTTATCACTATTATCACGATTACTACCACTGAGAATTTAACAGATTATGTTTTCCGTTTAAATTACACTAGGGAAGCAAGAGGAGGACAGGCTAGGCTTTAGAGAAGATCTCCCTCTCATGACTGAAGTGAATCTCTGGCCTTCTTGCAGCCTGTGTGTCTTCAGAACTCCAGTCTTTAACCAGGCTACATGTTTCCACTGTTGAAATGCCAGGTGTGGATACAAGTCAAACACATCTAGCTCCACCCGGCACTCCTGGTGCCTATCAAAACGGGAGAGAGCAAGCCTGATGAATAATTACACTAAGTGCGTTTGGTCAGCCCGTAGGGGAACGTTAATGCACGAGCACTCTGGTTAAGCTTGGGACCTGTGCTGAGACTAGAGGCAGGGCTTCACAAATCACTTCAAAGCCATTGTTTGAGGAGAAGCGGCACACACACACACACACACACTCCACAACGAGTGTTGACTGCTGGGTCATTTCAATAAGCTAAGGAAAAAAAAAAAAAGAAAAGAAAAGAAAACGTGCAACAGTCTTTTCGAGCTTTCCAAAAATAACCTAGGCAACCCCCGCTGCCTTCCAGCCTTTCCTGACTGGGCTGTAATTAATATGACAAGTCTGTGTGAAGCAGAAGAAAAAAAAAAATAGCCCTTGTGCCTGACCACTGCTTACATGCAAGCAGCAGAGGAGTACATTAAAAGCACATGTCGCAAACGGACATCGCTCTGCATGTTTACTGCTTCTGGATACATTCCCATCCATGTGAGGGCACTGCAACTGCTGGGGTTAGTACAGTACTGGCTCCACTGGGGACAGATCTCCATTCACACGCTGTAGGAATGGGAAGCCAACTGATATAACAATAAGGCAGATAATACGCCTGCCTGATGGCCACTTTAATCACTTTAATCGTTTTGACTACATGGCAGCGGAGCTTGTTGCCTGAGGAAGGCTTTACTTCAAAGTTCATTTGAACATCGTTACACTTAAGGGGTGTGTAGAACGTAGGCCGTGTGCACACAAGCTGCTCCAGAAGGCCTACTTAATACTAATGAAAGCGTTTCTAAAACTATTACGCACACCCACATTCTGTAGCCTTTACAAAATGGGGTGAGGGAGTGTGCACTTAAATGATGCTTTCCAGCCCTGCACTGAGACAATGAGGTATCAATTACTGTGATAAGATCTGTGCAAAGTCCAAATCAAGCGAGAATTTCACATCTGGTCCTGTGCTCTTGTCGTCAAATTAATGGATTCTTCTAAAGCCATGTGCACCAAGAACGTGATAACTTAGACTCACTTACTACTGATAACATTCTCAAAGAGGGCGGCACTGAGATTTCTCAGTAGAGAGGAAAACTCAAACACGCAACCACACATGATTGGATGACATACTCCGAGTTGCTTAAATGCAGACCAGGAAAACAAAGAAACTGCTCACTCTAAGACAAACGTCAGGTCTGATTTAGCTGCCTGCAAAAAGACAAGCTCCAGTGGAACATCTCCTGCATACTTTGCTGCCAAAACGGATTTTGAATCAAACATCCCTTTTCTTTATGCCTTTGCTGATGACGCTATATCAGTGGCACCGAGCGGGTCAATTTGGCCAGCACAATGTCTGAGACAGAACAGAGAGACAGAGAAAGGGGAAAAAAAAAAACGTGATTTACAGCTGTAGTGAATGAACAACAATGTTGGAGTAGTCAGAGCGCTGCATGGCTCTCCAAGCTCCCTGAGAGGACGCGTCTGTGGAATCTGGCCCAGACATTTCTGGCGTTCCTGAGCTGATTGGAAACACACAGGCGTGAATGGTTTGTTATTTCCAGGTGTGGAGAGAGAGAAAGCCGGTGGCTCCTCACCTCCCTGTTGTTGCCTGGATACCGTTACCAGGAAGGCCCACGGCCAGGGGTTAAGCTGCGGCGATAAAATGAATAAACAAAGGACGGCTCTGTGGGCAGCCCGGCCAGGTGAGCTCATATCAGCTTCCCACACTGAAACTCATCTGCACAGGAAATGACCTGCAGCACCTCACTAACACACCTGGACAGAGAGGAAGAGAACACAAAGATGTCCTGGAGGAACCATGCCACTTTAGCTTCTGACCATAGGAGGAACTCAACTCTCATCGCTTTCAACAGGCCTCCGCAACAATCGCTCAACAACAACTCATTGTAGTGACACCATGAGCAGAACCGTGGGACGAAGACAAGGTCATGCGTCTGAGCTACTATCAGCCTATCAGAGCAAACTGCAAATATAATAACAGCCCCAAATATACTACAGTATGACACAAAGTTAAAAGCACTAGATAACTTACATATAACGGAGGTTATGAAAACCACATTGACTTCCACAACGCCTAGCATACAGCACATGAGAGTGCTTTCCATACTTTCATCTGCTATTCATTTTTAACCTCTCTGTCGACACGCAGCTTGGCACACGCTGTAACAACTCCATGTAGTGGCATACATCAGGTGGCTGCGTGTAGGTGTAAAATACCACTGTAGCTGCCCCATCGGTGCATTATGGAGCGAGAGTGCATGCTGGAATTCACGTAAGGGCAGATAATGATGCCTGCTATAGAGATGCTGTCAGTGTTGGTTAGTGTGTGATATCCAGACTGAAAGCAGCACAAGGCATATGCTGAGGACAAACGTGGTGCCAGCAAACTTTTAATTGCAGGCCACTCTGTCCAAGAGGATGCCTCACTTAGATGTGACGTGCACAGAGAGAGAAGAGAGTCTAAGAGCTGTGTTAAGAGCCCTTACTGTCACACTCACAACACACACAGGAAAAAGAGATGAAGAGTGCAGCTCCTGACTGAATGAACACACTATCTGAAATGTGCGGAAGGGATGAATATGATATTACAGTGTAGGAGGCCTGACACTGAAGTATTCTACGGAAATGTTTTTAAATAAGGTTTGTCTACACTTTAATTTTATAGTGTCACTGATAAAGTGCTGCATAGAGTACAGACACTAAAATCCCTACAACACGAGACAACTACAAGTCGTACAAGAGATTTAAATGTTGTACGGATTTTGTACAGTACGCTGTATATAATGACCGACCTCATTCCACTCTCAATAACAAGTGGCCCACACGTATATAACCTTCTCTACTGCAATATCATATCCATGGTATTGAATATGGTTCTTTATCTATAACCTCTGCACTCATTGTAAATAACCCATCTCTGTGTATATTTTCATATGCGTATTATTTTTATCCTGTTTTTTCCTTCATTGCACTCAGTATATAACCCTTTCTGTATATAGCCCTTTCTATGTACAGTTTATATATGCAAACTAATTATCGTATATTGTCTTTCTCATTGCATACATCTAAATCATTGCACTCATTGTACATAACTCTTTCTCTGTAAAATATCTACATGCAAACTTTTTATCATAGTTTGCAATACCTTCCTTATTGCACCCACATATTATTCATTGTTCATTTGCACTCACTGTATTTACCTCCCTACTCTATACTGTTTACATAGGCAAATCCTATGGTATAAAATACCTTCCTTATTGCACCACCTGTAATCATTTGCACCATTGTAATTTATCTATCTCACTATATACTGTTTATGTATGCAAATTATTCTGCACTTCTGGTTTGATGCTAACTGAATTTCGTTGCCTTGTACCTACATGTGCAGTGACAAAGTCGAATCTAATCTAATCTAGTCTAATGCAGAGTTTCTTTCATGTCTAATAATTTTATATTATCCTGTATTAAATCATTAAATATAAAATGCAATCAATTAATGTTAAAAATGATATTAGGCAATATTATTTACTTTAAATATAATTTAATTAAATTAATTAATGTTGGATATAATAATGCAATATCGTATAATTCTAATAGTATTAAAAATGTTGGGATGGGGTCAGTGTATATGTTATAGTGTCGTGTAGTGTAGCGTGGTCTGGCATGGTATAGTATTATGTAATAGGATATATTACATTATAGTATAGTATAGTATAGTATAGTATAGTATAGTATAGTATAGTATGGTTTTATATCATAGAATATCTGACAGTAGAGAATATGATGGTATGGTATAGTATAGAATTATGTGACAGGGTATATTACAATAGAGTGTAGTTTAATATAGTATAGTATAGTATAGTATAGTATAGTATAGTATAGTACGATATCTAGCAGAACAGAGCATACTGTACTATATATTATTGTAAGGTACAGTATACCTACAAATACTATATGATACAGTATAGCATGGAATATTGTGGTATTTGATGGTATTATGTAGTATATATCAGTACAGAGAAGTACTGTAGATAATATCCTGGAGTATACAATAGTACAGTATACAGTACAGTAAGAATAAGAGAAAGTGAATTTATTTAAAGATATCACTTTGCTCCAGACCCCTGAAACACTGAATTAATGAAGGTGTAATAAGTCCCAAAATGATCTGCCACAGGTTTTTAAGTAAAAGCTTCTGACTTTTGTGATTTTGCTCTAAATGTCATTCTAGCCAATTTGACAGAAATCAGATTTGTGACTGATGTGACTCTATGTTGTTTTTCTGTCTAGATTTTATCGGCATGTTACCCTGTGCACCCCAAAAATCACACAGTCTTTAGAGCATCAGTGAACAAGTCAGCAGTTGCCCTGTAGCTCTGCAGAGGTAGTGGCTCAGAGAAAGAGTACAGCAGATGCCTGACACACTGCTGTCCATTCAGCTGCTCTAAAGAGCAGCTGCTCGCCATCTCCTGCCCCTGGCACTTCACACACAAAGCCAGCAGGAAGCAACCACAGAGGCTGCCAGCTTGCTTTCCCTGATTTTCACACAGAGTCTCGTAAAAAGAACTGCAATGTTTGCAGTTGTCTAAAGTGTTAAAATTTGAGCTTTTCACATTTGGGCCACTTTCATTTGTGGTCCTAGATCTGAACCATACTGGAAATGTGCCTTGTGTATGTGTTTATCCCTACTGGCTTGTCTTCTGTATGCAAATGTCTCCAAACACAAGTGTAATAGTGGAAAAACTTTTTTACATCCCAAAAATGTCCCTTTTTTTTTTTTTTTTTACAGTTTCTTAACAATCATAAACTGCTGACAAAGATGCTAGACAAAATCCAGTTAAACTTTTTTCATTCATGATGCATGTGAATCATACGCCTTACATATAAATATGCCATTCAGGTCTGTTCATATGAATGGCAGCTTGTGATTTCAAACCATAAGAACAGTAGAGAGCGGGGAAAAAAATGCAGAACTGAGCAAAGTGTCTTGTAATTTGAGCAAAGCTTTTAATTCTCCACAACACGGACAAACTGTCTCATGGATACAGATGCATGCAAATCCACTAACACCTAGGCTGGACTGAATTCATATTCATTCACAGATTCTTCCATATGCTCAATCCATTTCTCTCTCACTTCTGTCCCACCAAAAAAAAAAAAAAGACCTCGACAATACAGTAAATCCACAAATGTGCTGAACCCATTTACTGTCATTTCAAAATATATCCCAAAAAAGCAGGCAGAAAGAAAAAAAGAACACAGGAGGGGGCGCAGACAGCACGATACGCCTCTGATTCTCAGATAGCGAGATGATAAGAATGGCATCTTTCATGACCTGTTCAGAAAATTGGCCTCCAAGAAAATCTGCATTGTGCTGGGGACTTCCAGGTCAGCGGCAAAAGAAAAAAGGAGTCAGTGAGTGTGGAGGGAGGGTGAGATGCTATTCAAACAGACAGAGGCGACTAGCTCGGTGCACTGTGGGTCACAGGAACAGGGTCTCGAGCTATAGGTGGCTGAAAAACACCTCTCATTATGGGGGGGATCATGTGACGAAGGCTCTTCCTCCTCCTGCTTCGGGATCCTCCTGGCTTGAATGTGAGCAGTATGTCCAGCAACAAGCTGTCTTTATGCCCATGCGAGTAATTACGGGGCGCAGGTCAGGATCTGTTACTGCTGGAGCCGGGCAGAGTCCAGGTGCCCGAGCCTGAAGCGCTCAGCCATGTTGGGAGAGGAAATCAGAGGAGTGCTCAGGCCTACCCCCCACCTCCTCCTCAGGCCTGAAGGCATGGCCAGTACAGGGCGGCCAAAACCTAAACACACTACAGACCTTGCATTGTCTCGGCTCACATCTTTCTCTCTCTCACACACACACACACACAGAGCACCTGACTATGCAACCTTAGGAAGGTAGATTGAAAGTAAAGCAAAGACACTAGCAGAGATTACAATCAATGTTCACAGTGGGAGTATGATAAAGACCAGCACTGAAACCAGATTAGAGAAGCAACACACATCCACAAAAACACACTGCAAAATCTCTTAATGAGCACATCTCTCACACACGCACACACACACACACACGCACACACACATCCCGCTGCCTATCAGTGCAGGCAGCGTCAGCAATATCATAACAAACCTGCATCTCTCCATGCGCTGTCGCCCGCTGATTTCCCCGTCGTCGACCCCCCGCACGCACAACAAACATGGCGGTAAGAAGTGCTTGTGGACGCTCGAACAAATAACAGGGTGTTTATTCCAGTGAGTCATAACAAAATAAAATCAAAAGATGCTTGTGCTTGTGGACGGTTTATCGTGGACTGGGCTAGATTATGCGCCTCCTGTCTTGCCCTGCACAAAGCACTGTGTAGTCTAGCACGGCTCTGAGAGCAGCTCGGGCACCAGATAAGAGTATTGATAATGCTCTCTGCACAAGTCCAATTGATTTTGGGAAGCTGAGACACTGGAACTGAGCATGTCTCTTACTTCGAAAGTGCTCTGTAGGACGTCTAATATTGTTGGCATATGTATCCGGACAGTTCTATTTAGATAATGTTGGCTCGTTACTGAGTCAAGAGAAAATAACAGAAAGCTGCTTTGAGGATTTAGATATCAAAGGTAGTGCGAGCAGTGCACCACAAACTCCTGGTTAAAGGTGGTAAAGGCCAGTCGAAGTGTGTGTGTGTGTGTATATGTGTGTGTGTTTGTAAGCTGTGGGACGCAGCAAGCCGCGTGGCCTTTTGAAGGCACAAAGACAAAGCGATGAGCAGTGATAAGAGGAGGCGCCAGGCTGCTCAAAGCCCTGAGCGCTGAGCAATCACACACAGACTGATAAGCATCATGCCATAAAAGCCTGCTCTGACTCTTACAGCTCTCCTCCAGACGACAGAGAGAGAGAAAAGAGGAAGCGACGGAAGGAGGAGGAGAGGGAAGGTTCAAACCGGATAATAAAGATGGATGCTCCGTTTTGGAAATGAACAAATATGCAGCAAGACAACAGTATGACAGTTTTCTTCATAAGAAGCGATTGGAGGTGGTTGTGGACAGAAGCGCACGTCAGAGGAGCTGCAATGAGCAGAACAACGCTGACAATAAAACAGTATGACGTATGCATTCCCAAGCATTATTAAAAACACATACAGCATGACATTTCTGACAAGTGACCAATCACAAGCACTGTCCTATTTTCTTGGCCATCCAGTCAATGCTCAGCCATTGATGAGAAGTTTACAGGACCAGAGGAGACATTCTGAATTTGCTGCTCTTTATTTGGTCAAAAGAAATACCCAGCAGAAATGAAAAAGTGATGTGTTCTACCAATCCCGAAAGACAAAAAGTTTGCTTACCTGAAATGGTTCAAAATATATAATACTGTTATATTGTTATATAATACTGTTATATTCTACATATAACTAGTGTTAGCTGTACAATATCCTGATCATAGAGTAGACTTTTCCAAGCATTGGTATGGCTTTGAAATCGTTCATTACATCAAGTGTTGTGATGAGTTTTGGGAGATATTTGAGTGTATTGCTAAATGTTCACAGCTCACAAAGAGGCAAAGCACCACTTAACATTACAGACATTTACACATTATATCTAATTGATACTATAGCAGAGAAAGGAAATAGCCAACAGTGTATAAAATTAATTAATAATTAACCTCAAAATAGTGTGAAATATGTAAAAGTCGTCTTTGAACGGGATCAGAAACAGATGATCACATTGATTACACCTTTACAGATGATATTTTTGATGAGTTGATGAGTGCTGGTCAGTGCAACTCCGTTGTTTTGATTCCTTGCTATTCTCGGAGTTTAAAGGAACAGGAGGACAGAACTGTGTCTTACCTGAGCCGGTATCAATGACTGTAGCCTGGCCTACACGCTCCGGAATCAAGCAAGAGGAACCGGGCATCGTCATTGGCTCTGAGCGCACAGGCTGGATCCTAACACACACCACACACATACACACACACACAGTAAGAGTAAATTAAGTATGGTGATTAAAGCAGGGGCTGTTCTGTGTCAAACATAAGCAAAACAATATGTGTGTCCGCGTGTGTGCACATATATACACCTGAGGCTGTGCAGTTCCAGGTCATCAGTATCAAAGTCGAGCAGGGGCTGCTGGGTATCACTGGGCCCCTGGGACTGCAGCACAGATGAGCTGGAAGAGATGACTGTGGTCTGGCCGGATGGGTGAATGGTCTTAAACTGGAACTGAGGACCCATCCACAGCCGCCTGTGAGGTCCAGTGTGGGTCACGATCTCCACCTGAAACACACAGCTCCATGTGAAGTGGCAGTGTGTCGAGAACAGAAAGACGACTACACTTCATGTAAAGCGATACACTATAATAACCACATGGTAGGAACCAAGACTAAATGACCACCGAACCTCAGAAGGATTCAAAAACAGTTCTGCATGTGTTTACATGTGTATGCAAATAGACAGACACGACATTCCTCCCCAGAACACTCCATCAATGCGGTATATTAGAGCAGGTGTAAATCTCACACTACCTCATGATTTGACTACATTTCAATGCAGGGTGCGATCTAGCGCTCTATTTATCTATCTATAGGCACTGGTAAGTCAAGTCCTTAAGGCTCTGGGTTGATGCATCATAGCTGACAATGTGCACTGACCCCAACTTAGGCTGATTTTAGTCAGAGTGATGATTGTGTGATGTGTGAAGTCTCGGTCAGTGCTGTATA
Source organism: Bagroides melapterus (assembly GCA_028566695.1). Taxonomy (NCBI): domain Eukaryota; kingdom Metazoa; phylum Chordata; class Actinopteri; order Siluriformes; family Bagridae; genus Bagroides; species Bagroides melapterus. The sequence goes on from JAOTRN010000051.1 coordinate 14,130,215, forward strand.
AATTAGATGAGAGGTAGAGACTGCCTAATGCAGTCGAATGCAGACATTCAGCTGTCTGTCAGTCAGAAATCTGTTGTACTCTGAAAAGCAGATGCAAATCCTTGAGAATCTGATCAGAAATGTCCTCAGATAACAACTCTACTCTTTCATTTTTTTCATTTGTTCTTTGTTTTTAAAGTCTGTGAATAAAAAACCCACTAGGCTTCTAGAGCTTGGTCAGGTGATGGCTAACACTGAATGAACCTTAGCTCTCTGGGGGGTTTTCTGAGCTTTTAAAACCAATTTGTACTTTAAAAGTCTTTTCTCTTGTATTTTGGTCCTAGGTGGGAATGAGCCCTTGGATTTCAGATGACAAAATTCTATTGGTTATATACGCTATACGAGTTCCACTGTACCTGTTGTCCTGGCCTATATAGTGAGTATATACAGTGATTTAAAAAGTCATCCGGGTTTAAAGATTACGTGTAATTTATTCTCGTGAGAAGTCCAGATGATGATTTTATGTGGTTCCCACGTAGCGTTATGAAATTTCAAATTAAGCTACTCAAGGTGTGTCATCATTTTCTGTGCATAAAAAAAAAAAAAAAAAAGAACATGTTTTTTGTTATAAATTTAGAGTTTAAAATTAGCTTTCAAAGAGAACATTATGATCCATCAAGGAATTGAATTCTTTTTTTCCAACCCTACACAGAAACAGACAACACTAATATCAAGCAGGAGAGGGTGAGAAGGAAAAGACAGGATGTCCTGCCAGCTTCCTTCTCCCACACTCCTTTCTCCATCTTTTCAGAAAGTAGGCCGTGGGCTTTGCTCTTCTCTCCTCCTCCAGTCACATATGTGAAAATGAGCCTGGGGAGGAATACAAGTGCAACATGAGGCGCTTTTTTTTCCTGCAGTTAACACCATCAGTGTCGCCCAGGCCCTGAGACAAACAGATGTAGTGCTGCTTTTCTGCAGAGGCAAAAGCCAGATGTTCCCCTCGACCCTCCTGTCACACTTAGCAGCAACATATTGAGCCCCACTTCACACTGACAGCACTCAATACACTCATTACACACAACCACAGCTCGCACAGGGGACTGTGTATCACGCAAGCTGTCTCATCCCAATCCTGTTCCGAATCTTCCGAGAATATTTAAGGAAGAGTTGTCACGGTGAGCGCTAATGATGTCATCAAAAAAGCTAAAAAGTTGATGAAGTCGTAATACGCGTTCATGTCGAGTGGACGTAGATGATCACGTGTACAAGGTGCTATTACGTATGATCTAATATGTCCTGCATATCATTAGCTCATTAAATGTTCATCAGTGAGGACCCAAAAGAGTATTCAATAAAACCACAATTCAATAATGTAAAGCTGCAGCTGTCATGTTGTTAGCTACACGTTTTAGTTACTGTATAAGAGGCCACAGAAAAGAATACGAACGAGTTAACCCTATTAACATACAGTATGATGATTAATAAACCAGGCACTACATATGCTTCATAAACTGCCTTTTAAGGAACAGAGGCAAAGTTGAGAAATTCTGCCCCACTTCTGATTAAATAATAATTTAAAAAAAAGAGTAAACAAGGAACTAGTGAGATCCCATACATGCCAGTATCGTTAGTGGTGAATTAATGGTTAATGCTCTGGACTACAGGATGCAGTTTAAATCCTGGTTCCACCATTTGTCAAGACCCTTAACCATCATCTGCCCGACTTAGTTATATGACTTTAAATAAAATAATCAACTTGCTAAAAAAAAAAGCATAAATGTTTTCTCATAACATTTTCCTTACATTTGATTGTTGTTTAACAATTTGAGAGGAATTAACCAAATAAGGCAGGTTATGGATCGCACCACTCTTGTAACCCATACAAACTGCATTATAGTAGAAGTGGATTGTTCCTGAGGTCGAAAAGAAACAGCTGGGAGATCTGACCTGAGAAAGCCACTCTTCATCTTCCTGGCTGCTGTGGTCTGAGGCCAGGCTGTCATGGGAACCCTGCCTGGTGATGGGCCCCGGGCTTCCTGGAGGCAACACTGTGATGAAGAAGAAAACAGGATGAGATGAACTAAACATCTTGTGTAACACGAAGAGTGAGAAAGTACATTCCGGGCCACGAGTAGATTTATGGCTGTGTGTATGTAGCACAGAGAAAGACGGAGCACGAGCAGGCTCGAGTAAACAGGCGCTAAAAATGAAGACTAATACGCAGAGCCAGTTGTTTGTCTTCCCACCTCTGAGCCAGGACATGGTGCAGTGGCAAATGTATTTAATAAAGGAGCAGATAATAGAGCTGTTAAGATCTCATCTGGAAAACTGACAGAGCTTCTGCTGTTCTCTCCCCTTCTTTCTCTTGTTCTCTCACTCCCATCTCTGGTCCATGGCAGGTGTTCAATACACATCAAGCAACATATACTGAATATATTGATTGTTCATACAAACCAGAACCTGATTTTTTTTCTATTCCACTCAATCACTAAAACACCAGCCACAAGAAGAGCCAGAATAAAGGGAGGCTTTAGCTATAGCACCATGCTTCATTACACACACACTCACACACACGTTCGGTCTTAGCAGTATGACGACATGTGTTGTATTCTAACAGCACAGAACAAAGTCAGGTCTTGTTACTTCTTAAACACAGTCAAGTCTTGCTCTGCATCCTCCCCTGTGGCCGTGCGGCCTGGCGACAATAATTGTTGACTAATCAATAATTGAAAAATAAGAACAGTAGCTGGCTCTGTAGATCAGGTTTCAGTGGGTTCATAATAGCCAAGCCGTAGAAACAGCATCTCATCCCGAATACTGAAGTGTACAAAGTGGAGGAGGCTGTGGACAGGAAGCAGCTAACCACATGAATTTCTCACATCACTGTGAGTATAAGATTTACACTTATTCACTGCTAACGAAAATACGCAATGGGCAAAAAAATAAACCAAGATTGCAAAAAATGTTAGTCTAAATGGTGAAGTACATTTTATTCGCTCATGGTCTAGCACACTGGCAAACCACAGAAACATGTCCAAAAACTTTAAATACTCAGTCAAAATGAAATAGGAAAAACAAAGCAGACCTCTGTGTCAACACAAACACCTCCACAGTCCAGTTTCTTACTAATTCATATGGCTTAAAACATTGAATGATAAACTAAAGACAAACTGTTTCAAACATCTGACCTTGTTGTGACCTTGAGCTTGTTTGGATCGCTTCCAAAATCTGATCAGTTCAATGCTCAATACTACAAACATTCAACTACTTGTTCTTGAGACTTTATGCTAATGAATATCTCAGAATGAATGCATGGACAGAGGCATGGACAAGCAGGTAACTGTAGTGGAAGAGGTATATGTGTTTTAATTTAAAGACTTCTATATCCTATATCTTCATGGATACACCAAAGACAGCAGGCAGGGTACAGCCAGGGCAGTAGTACAGGGAGGTGTGAATGTCAGGGACAGTAGCACAATGAATATTGTAACGAACAGTAGAGGGATATCAGATGGTCAGGACCAGTAGTAGAGGAAAGTAGGAATGAAAAGGGACAGAAGCACAGGGAGGTAGTATTATTAGAGACAGTAGCATGGTGATGTGGGATTATCAGAGACAGTAGCATGGTGATGTGGGATTATCAGAGACAGTAGCATGGTGATGTGGGATTATCAGAGACAGTAGCAGGGTGATGCAGGATTATCAGAGACAGTAGCAGGGTGATGTGGGATTATCAGAGACAGTAGCAGGGTGATGTGGGATTATCAGAGACAGTAGCATGGTGATGTGGGATTATCATAGACAGTATCATGGTGATGTGGGATTATCAGAGACAGTAGTATGGTGATGTGGGATTATTAGAGACAGTAGCATGGTGATGTGGGATTATCAGAGACAGAAGCACAGGGAGGTAGTAATATCAGAGACAGAAGCATGGTGATGTGGGATTATCAGAGACAGAAGCACAGGGAGGTAGTATTATCAGGGACAGTAGCATGGTGATGTGGGATTATCAGAGACAGAAGCACAGGGAGGTAGTATTATCAGGGACAGAAGCATGGTGATGTGGGATTATCAGAGACAGAAGCACTGTGATACATTTATTTAGTAAAATTTAACAGATGTCACATGGTAAAGACATAGAAGAGAGGTGACTGATTAAATGATGAAATGAATACATTACAACAACCCATTGTTATACTTGAACAGTTATACACCACATCCTGTTTCATGGGAATTTCAAGGGAAATGTTATGTTTTCTGGAAAATACAACGCATTTTACATTGGAATGAAAAAGTTCAAACATTGCCGGTAAAGGTATGACACATGTCCTGAGTTTTGACTGTTTCTGTATGATTAGAAGGCTTAGCCATACCACTAAGGCTCTTATCAACAATTTCAATTGCGTATGGCCTTGAAGTGTTAGACAGTAGCGCCTGTGTGCTGACCCAGCAATGGCGCCAAGGCTGCCCTTTTTACCCTGCAGTCAGTCGAAGCTTCCTGCCCCATTGAGGCAATTAGGGCTATTGACCAGGTCGTTGCATGCACAGGCAGGCTGCAGGCCTGAAAGACTCTCCGGCCACAATTACAGCGTCATGAGTCATGGGGGGCAGCAGAGGCTCCGACTGCAGCCCTGCTACACTGGAGTCAGTCACAGTTATTGGGAGGTAAATTATTCAGAGCTTGTTTTCTTCGCGCTGACTCTCTGGTCAGGCAGAAGTGTCTGAGTACACACTGCGCAAATATTACCTTGGAAAAGGTCAAAGCAAAAGCGGCACGTTCATGAAACACCATGTAGCAGGGGACTTTGTTTGAAAGATCTCACACCTTTCCTGAAGGTTCAGCCTCATTCATTAGGGAGTTCTCAGACACACAGATGCCAGCATCTGATAATAAAGACCGCTAATGTCGCTAACTGAGGATTCCCTGAGCTCTGTCAGTAAATCCAGTGGAGCCTTTGCAGGCCAGCTCGTCCTCATTATCTCCTCATCAGCTGGGTATAATCGGTGGAGGCTGGGTAATGCTCCACCTCCGAGTGCAGCCGAAGCCTGGGCAGATGGACAGGTGGAGATAGTGACCATGAAGTGGCGCCACGGCTGCTTTTATCACCCGCCCAGCAGGCTCCAGCTCCCCTGACCCCACCGTCCACATGCTGCATTTTTAATCAGCTGGGTCATCCAATATACAGGCAACAGCGAGCCTGTCAATCACATGGCGCTGCCACAGATCTGCGTGGGCTGAGGACACGCAGGAAACCCTGTCCCTCTACAGAGCTTGGGAACTGCCCACTGATGGTGTCCTTGTGCTATCGCTTCCTCTTTTCTGTCATCTTTCTCTCTCTCTCTCTCTCCTGCATAGTGGGCTTCATCTGATATTACAGGGAAAACGAGAGCCTGATAACATTTATATTCATGGCAAAGGCAAGTGGTTCTCTAGGCTTGTTGTCTGTGTTTAACTGAAGGTGGCAGCCGGGCTCGGTTTCTTCCTGCATCACTGAGCACTCTCACCACCCACCATAAGAAAGGATGCTTTGTTAAATCAATAGTCACTTTTCATTGGAGCAGGTGACTTGACAGGAGATGAACTTTATAAATTAGAGAGAGAAACGAGACATTGTGCATTTGATATACTGTAATATTGCGCACGCTCAGCTGGGCCCACTTTATGTCAAGAGAAAGGCACACAGGAGTAGAGATATCCAGCTAATTATAATTAAGCAGAAATGTTAACACAGCACTCATTAAGACACTTGCCCCTAGTAAAGCACAGTGACATAGAACCACTACCATGTCCACTCACGCTCAGCTCCTTTATCACCGTGACATATCTCAGGCTATCTGGAGGGAATATTCCACCCGGGAGGCACTGGGCATTTAGCGAGAGAGAACAAAAGTGAGGCTCTAACTGAAGAACTCGGAGGGCTAATCGCTGATTTATATTTACAATTCACCCGCTAATGTTAAAATGCTCATTTATTCAAGATGTATTAGATACATGGCCATCAGCTAGCACTTCTGCCCTGCAGTTGCCTCCACTTGCCTTTTAGATGTGCTCCCGCTCTCTTTGTACTTGTTATTGAATTACATGGGTTTAAAAGCCACATAAATTGCCTTCATTTGAATGCTGAGTTAATTCAGTGGCATGATGAGTCTAGGAGAGAAACATTACGGCTGAGTGACAAAGACCTGATTCAAGATGCTGCCACACACACATGCGTGCACACATGCAGACAAATATGCACACGCGCACACACACACACACACACACACACACACACACACACACACACGTACATGAGTATTTTCCTTTGATACTCTAACCTCTGATACATAGATATACAGCGAGATAGACCAAAATACATAGAGATAAAAGACAGAGATAAAGTAAACAGATAGATAACGTAAGTGAGAGATAGAGAGATAGAGAGATAGATAGATAGATAGATAGATAGATAGATAGATAGATAGATAGATAGATAGACAGACAGACAGACAGATAGATAGATAGACAGATAGATAGTATTATTCAGTAAGGCATGCTTTGTTGCACTGAACTTTTTATGAGTTCATGCTCAAACACACATACAAGAACTTACAGCCAGCCAGGAGGTTCTGATAGTACTGCACCAAGTCTGAGGCCTGCACCAAGGGGTGGCTGCTGCTGAAAGGAGGTTGCAGCTCATTCCACTGCGGCGTTCTACTCAAAACAAACACAGAAATCAATTTAGGAAGCACATATCAAAGAACCAGATGTATAGAGCTGTCTCCTGCTGAGCAATAATGGACTCAATTCCCACACGCCTGGCAGCCTTTCCCTTTCTTTTGCCTCATGTGGACTGACCCAAACATACATGGCTGTAAATGCTATCAGTTTACACTCATGAGCTGATCAAAGCCCAAAGTTATCAAAGCAACTCTAAGTCTTTCTGTCCACTTTCATTTAACAAAGTTAAATGTGTGTTGAAACGTAGCGTGTGGGCTGCAGAACCCAGTTACACTGGAAGCCTTTGAATAAATATTAATTTCTGTTCATGACAGACTGCTGTACGTACAATACCCTGGTCTTGTAGTGTAGCCATACACAGTGTAAAACCATGACAGATACTGTATAGATAATGCAGAGGAATGATCGTAGTACCTGGCTAGAGTCCAGCATGCCCTGGGGCAGGTGTTTAACTCCAACGGTGTGTCATCACCTATCTTCTGCGCTGTGCTGATTGGCCGAGGCTCCAGCACATGCTCAACCAGGTTACCATAGCAGCTTGCGATATAGAGAGAATCAACCACAGCCTGGCGAGACTGATCTATAAAGAGCAGACACAGTGTTTTATTTCATTTAGAAAATTCACTACAAAAAAAAAAGGGAGAAACAAATGAAACCTGTGTTGTTTTAATACAGTTTGAAATAAATATAAACTGTCAGGCAACATTAACAGATCTCTTAGTATTGAGTTCAGCATCGAGTCATGTGAATGATGTTTTATTTACTTTACATAACTGGGTACAAGTTATGCATTGTATGTGTCCAGCTCTGACCTTTTTCTCTCTTCATGTTGGGGTTGGTGATGAACCAAGAGCGTGAAGATGCAAACACAGCAGCTACACAGAACTCGCCTCCAATAGACTTGCTAGGAGAGATCTGGGGCGGTGGCTTGGCTTTACTGTAGGAAACAAACACAGCAATGAGTTACAGGATGCAGAGAGAAACAAAGAATAAGAGAAAGACAGGAAATTAGAACGAAAGCGACAGAGAGAGAGAGAGAGAGAGAGAGAGATTTCTTTGAAAGAGATTTAGAGGATGGCTTCTGCAGTCTGCTTTAGAAAATCTGCGGCCTAGAATCAAAGCAAAGTGGAAACTCAAATCCACATCAGTGAAAAGAAATTGGGATGAATAAAATAAAACATTCCCCACATATGGACGATGCATTTCAAACGCTTTAAATGATTCAAGAACAGCTCACATCCCAGAACAACAACAACAACAACAATAATAGTATTAGAGTATAAGTATATGCTTTGCTCACGGCTGAATTGTACAAACATCTCACATTCTCAGAACATGAGATGAGTTTAAAAAAAAAAAAAAAAAAAAAAAAAAAAAAAAAAAAAAAAAAAAAAAAAAAAAAAAAAAGAAGAAAGTAAATTAATTTAACCAAGTTTTTTTTGAAAAAAATAAAAGATAACAATAAAACAACAAAAAAAAT